>JBBHAA010002523.1:0-159180 GCA_037953035.1 Aquarana catesbeiana
CCGGGGGTTTCTTCTCCCTCTTCTCTCTCCAGGGGTTTCTTCTCCCTCTTCTCTCTCCGGGGGTTTCTTCTCCCTCTTCTCTCTCCAGGGGTTTCTTCCCCCTCTTCTCCCTCTGGGGGTTTCTTCTCCCTCTTCTCTCTCCAGTGGTTTCTTCTCCCTCTTCTCTCTCCAGTGGTTTCTTCTCCCTCTTCTCTCTCCAGAGGATTCTTCTCCCTCTTCTCTCTCCAGGGGTTTCTTCTCCTCTGGGGGTTTCTTCTCCCTCTTCTCTCTCCAGTGGTTTCTTCTCCCTCTTCTCTCTCCAGTGGTTTCTTCTCCCTCTTCTCCCTCTGGTGTTTTCTTCTCCCTCTTCTCTCTCCAGGGGATTCTTCTCCCGCTTCTCCCTCTGGTATTTCTTCTCCCTCTTCTCTCTCTGGGGGTTCTTCTCCCTCTTCTCCCTCTGGTATTTCTTCTCCCTCTTCTCCCTCGGGGAGTTTCTTCTCCCTCTTCTCTCTCTGGGGGTTTCTTCTCCCTCTTCTCCCTCTGGTATTTCTTCTCCCTCTTCTCCCTCGGGGGGTTTCTTCTCCCTCTTCTCTTTCCGGGGGTTTCTTCTCCCTCTTCTCTCTCCGGGGGTTTCTTCTCCCTCTTCTCTCTCTGGGGGTTTCTTCTCCCTCTTCTCTCTCCGGGGTTTCTTCTCCCTCTTCTCTCTCCGGGGGTTTCTTCTCACTCTTCTCTCTCCGGGGGTTTCTTCTCCCTCTTCTCTCTCCAGTGGTTTCTTCTCCTTCTTCTCTCCGGTGAGGTCTTCTTCGTCTGCCGCCACCGCTCCACTAAAAACAATAAACGTGGTCTTCCTCTGACTGTCTCCATTGGCTCCCCTCCTGCTGTCTGCCATTTTTTTATATAGCCATGGGGCGTGGCCATCTGGAGACATCACCCGGAGACCCTGCCCCTTTGTGACGTCACGTGGGAGCACCAGTGAAAACGGTGAGCCTGAGGATCACTTGTGTGTGACATTGGGGGGGGGGAGGGGCTTCTGAAAGTAATCCAGCTGCTCTGATTGGTTTAGCCACCGGCTAAAAAAATAAATACGAGAGTTACGGCTGAGAGCTTCTACCATAACCCCGGCAAACCACTTGTACACCGCGACGTATATGTATGTATTGCTGTTGGCAAGTGGATAATATAATATACCTTCCTATCCATTCACTATAATGCTCACAGCAGAAGTATGAAAAATAGTTGATGATTGAGAGAGTTTTTAGTTCCACTCTCATGGGATGAATCCAGGGAGGTGACAGTTGAGGTGTTGGCAGTGACAGTCGGTTCTACAGATCGATTACAACCAATAGAAATGTCATATATAGAAGTTTGGTTTGTGCTCCGTCTGGCCACTGGGTGTCGCTGTTGCTCCGGTTATCAGATTCTGGGGACTTGTGTTGTAATAATTGGACGGATTGTCGGCGGGTTGGTGAATGGGGCGGTGCAGCCGCGTGGATACGATCGGTTTCTTTAGAGCCGTTCCTCCACCCGGAATACATTTTATAGTTTATTTGTGTCGTCTCATAAAAAAACAAAAAAACAAAAATGAATCGGAATTCTGCGACTAATTTATGTGATCTCCACAATTAAACCCGCCGAGTCTCAGCAAATAAACAGCGAACCGCCATCGTCTGTGACCATCACCGGCGCAAGAACCGCCATCGTCTGTGGCCATCACCGGCGCGGGAACCGCCATCGTCTGTGACCATCACCGGCGCAGGAACCGCCATCGTCTGTGGCCATCACCGGCGCAGGAACCGCCATCGTCTGTGGCCATCACCGGCGCAGGAACCGCCATCGTCTGTGACCATCACCGGCGCAGGAACCGCCATCGTCTGTGGCCATCACCGGCGCAGGAACCGCCATCGTCTGTGGCCATCACCGGCGCAGGAACCGCCATCGTCTGTGACCATCACCGGCGCAGGAACCGCCATCGTCTGTGACCATCACCGGCGCAGGAACCGCCATCGTCTGTGACCATCACCGGCGCAGGAACCGCCATCGTCTGTGACCATCACCGGCGCAGGAACCGCCATCGTCTGTGGCCATCACCGGCGCAGGAACCGCCATCGTCTGTGACCATCACCGGCGCAGGAACCGCCATCGTCTGTGGCCATCACCGGCGCAGGAACCGCCATCGTCTGTGGCCATCACCGGCGCAGGAACCGCCATCGTCTGTGGCCATCACCGGCGCAGGAACCGCCATCGTCTGTGGCCATCACCGGCGCAGGAACCGCCATCGTCTGTGGCCATCACCGGCGCAGGAACCGCCATCGTCTGTGGCCATCACCGGCGCAGGAACCGCCATCGTCTGTGACCATCACCGGCGCAGGAACCGCCATCGTCTGTGACCATCACCGGCGCAGGAACCGCCATCGTCTGTGGCCATCACCGGCGCAGGAACCGCCATCGTCTGTGACCATCACCGGCGCAGGAACCGCCATCGTCTGTGACCATCACCGGCGCAGGAACCGCCATCGTCTGTGACCATCACCGGCGCAGGAACCGCCATCGTCTGTGGCCATCACCGGCGCAGGAACTGCCATCGTCTGTGACCATCACCGGCGCAGGAACCGCCATCGTCTGTGACCATCACCGGCGCAGGAACCGCCATCGTCTGTGGCCATCACCGGCGCAGGAACCGCCATCGTCTGTGACCATCACCGGCGCAGGAACCGCCATCGTCTGTGACCATCACCGGCGCAGGAACCGCCATCGTCTGTGACCATCACCGGCGCAGGAACCGCCATTGTCTGTGGCCATCACCGGCGCAGGAACCGCCATCGTCTGTGGCCATCACCGGCGCAGGAACCGCCATCGTCTGTGACCATCACCGGCGCAGGAACCGCCATCGTCTGTGACCATCACCGGCGCAGGCCGAATACTAAACCGCCGGCCGGGAATGAAACCCGCAAACCTGGCAAAGAGAATCCATAAAATCCATAAACCTCCAGCAACTATGAAGATGACGTTTCTTCGGTTTTATACTTTGCCTGCCCTGGTTCCACCCCCACCGCTCATCAACATGATAATGATGCTTTTAAATAAAGTTTTTCTGGTGCTCAAGTTTTAAACCCAGTGATGTCATCAGTGGGCCTCTGTTCTTCTCTATGCAATGCAGGCAGATCATGGCTGGTGGGAGGGGCCAGCAGGGGGCGGTACATCGCTTCCTGAAAACATCCTCAGTACTCCTCCCAGGAGCCCTCAGTCCTGATGGTGGGCTGGATCTTGGGAGGAGTTCTGCAAATATCACAATGCCTTAATGGGTGGATGTCAGTCTGGAGGAGTGGGTGTTCCTAGTATGCAGAAAGGCCAAGAACCCCCCCCCCCCCCAGTGTGATGCTGAACCTCTATTATTGAAAGAACTGAATCCAATGAATGAAGGGGGATGGGTCAGGGACAGTTTGGATGGGGAGGAAAGGGGTAAATGTTGCTGGGTGTCCTCCAGCCAGGAAGAAGTGAGGCTCTGTGTGACTTGCTGGAGTTCCTAATGTACATTGTGAGAAGTTTGAATAGAGAAAGTAGCAGAGTATTCAGGAGAGGAGAGGTACAGAGCCTTGAAAAAGTATTCATACCCCTTGACATTTCCCACATTTTGTTACAACCAAAAAACATAAATGTATTTTATTGGGATTTTATGTGATAGACCAACACAAAGTGTCACATAATTGTGAAGTGGAAGGAAAATGATAAATGATACAAATAAATATGTGAAAAGTGTGGGGGGGGGGGGGGGGGGCGCATTTGTATTCAGCCCCCTTTACTTTGATACCCCTAACTAAAATCTAGTGGAACCAATTTCCTTCTGAAGTCACCTAATTAGTAAATAGAGTCCACCTGTGTGTCATTTACTCTCAGTATAAATACAGCTGTTCTGTGAAGCCCTCAGGGGTTTGTTAGAGAACCTTAGTGAACAAACAGCATCATGAAGGCCAAGGAACACACCAGACAGGTCAGGGATAAAGTTGTGGAGAAGTATAAAGCAGGGTTAGGTTATAAAAAGATCTCCCAAGCTTTGAAGATCTCACGGAGCTCTGTTCAATCCATCATCGGAAAATGGAAAGAGTATGGCACAACTGCAAACCTACAGAGTCAAGCAGAAAACTCTGCGCTTAGGACCGACAGGAGGTGTGCAGCCCCCCCGATAGACCCCCTAAGGGGCTATACTTACATAAAATCAATAAAATAGGGTAAGTGGCGCTCCCTAGTTAGGGGGGGGGGGGGGGGTTGAAAAAATTTCTATTTGAACACCATCAGTGCTTACATAAGAGAAAAACAAGAAAGAGAAAAAGTGGTAAAAAAAAAAAAAATGAATAGCCCCTAAATTACATGACTATAACCAATCAGAACATTGAGTGCTGTATACGTGTCAAAATCAGTGACTATTCACATCCATAAACAGTGCTATAAGTAACCATTCGGTAGTTATAAAGAATTATTAATCGAAAATGGTAAAAATCAGTGATAAATCAACTCATGAATAGAATGTGAGGACAAATCTGCACCAATCATAATATGTGCATCTTACCAAGTCCAACAAAAATTATATATATCAAAAATATATATGCATCATGACAGGTCCAACTATAAAATATCCCAAAAAATCGTCCAAATAATAGTGAAAAAAAAAAAACAAAACAGAAAAAAGTAGTGAAGCTCCAAAATGGCAAGAATGTTCAAACAATCTGGTGACTCTTGTGCTCCCCCTTATGGGTCCCCACTCACAAGCTCCTCATACCCCTACAGGGGTGGTAGGCATATATGGGTTAACGTGGATGGTCTCTCAAGGTAGCTCTTTCACTGGCCCGTGCTACCACCCGCTACATCAACACAAGGTGTCCGAGACGATCATCCGCTCAGCGCAACCTCCACCACCATCTCCAAAAAGTAATCCAGCAGCTCTTCAGGACTTAAGTCCTGATGCTGTCCCGTTTCGGAGCTTAATGTGAAGCTCCTCTGATGAGTCTTCTATGGTTGGGGTCCTCTTGGATGGTCCCTCTTGGCTCCTCTGAAGAGTCTTCTATGGTTGGGGTCCTCTTGGATGGTCCCTCTTGGCTCCTCTGAAGAGTCTTCTATGTTCGGGTGTCTCCTGAATCTTCCCAGCACGGTGACTGGACACGAAGGGGGAAATCTCTCCCAACTCTCGGCTTCTCTTCCTCCTGCTCACAAGTGTCCACAATCAGGGGAAAGTTCTCCTCCGTGTCCCTGATGGAAGATGGAGGCTTCTTGTCCAGACACAGAACGTCCCTCACACCTCTTAGCCAGGACAAGAAGCCTCCATCTTCCATCAGGGACACGGAGGAGAACTTTCCCCTGATTGTGGACACTTGTGAGCAGGAGGAAGAGAAGCCGAGAGTTGGGAGAGATTTCCCCCTTCGTGTCCAGTCACCGTGCTGGGAAGATTCAGGAGACAGCCGAACATAGAAGACTCATCAGAGGAGCCAAGAGGGACCATCCAAGAGGACCACAACCATAGAAGACTCATCAGAGGAGCCAAGAGGGACCATCCAAGAGGACCCCAATTATACAAGACTCATCAGAGGAGCCAAGAGGGACCATCCAAGAGGACCCCAACCATACAAGACTCATCAGAGGAGCCAAGAGGGACCATCCAAGAGGACCCCAACCATACAAGACTCATCAGAGGAGCCAAGAGGGACCATCCAAGAGGACCCCAACCATACAAGACTCATCAGAGGAGCTTCACATTAAGCTCCGGAACAGGACAGCATGAGCACTTAAGCCCTGAAGAGCTGCTGGATTACTTTTTGGAGATGGTGGTGGAGGTTGCGCTGAGCGGATGATCGTCTCGGACACCTTGTGTTGATGTAGCGGGTGGAAGCACGGGCCAGTGAAAGAGCTACCTTGAGAGAGCATCCACGTTAACCCATATATGCCTACCACCCCTGTAGGGGTATGAGGAGCTGGTGAGTGGGGACCCATAAGGGGGAGCACAAGAGTCACCAGATTGTTTGAACATTCTTGCCATTTTGGAGCTTCACTACATAGTATTACATAGTAGGTGAGGTTGAAAAAAGACACAAGTCCATCAAGTCCAACCTATGTGTGTGATTATGTGTCAGTATTACATTACATATCCCTGTATATTGCGGTCATTCAGGTGATTATCTAATAGTTTCTTGAAGCTATCAATGCTCCCCGCTGAAACCACCGCCTGTGGAAGGGAATTCCACATCCTTGCCGCTCTTACAGTAAAGAACCCTCTACGTAGTTTAAGGTTAAACCTCTTTTCTTCTAATTGTAATGAGTGGCCACGAGTCTTATTAAACTCTCTTCTGCGAAAAAGTTTTATCCCTATTGTGGGGTCACCAGTACAGTATTTGTAAATTGAAATCATATCCCCTCTCAAGCGTCTCTTCTCCAGAGAGAATAAGTTCAGAGCTCACAACCTTTCCTCATAACTAAGATCCTCCAGACCCTTTATTAGCTTTGTTGCCCTTCTTTGTAGTCGCTCCATTTCCAGTACATCCCTCCTGAGGACTGGTGCCCAGAACTGGACAGCATACTCCAGGTGCGGCCGGACCAGAGTCTTGTAGAGCGGGAGAATTATCGTTTTATCTCTGCAGTTGATCCCTTTTTAATGCCAATATTCTGTTTGCTTTGTTAGCAGCAGCTTGGCATTGCATGTCATTGCTGAGCCTATCATCTACTAGGACCCCCAGGTCCTTTTCCATCCTAGATCCCCCCAGAGGTTCTCCCCCCAGTCTATAGATTGCATTCAGATTTTTGCCACCCAAATGCATTATTTTACATTTTTCTACATAGAACCTCATTTGCCATGTAGTCGCCCACCCCATTAATTTGTTCAGATCTTCTTGCAAGATTTCCACATCCTGCGGAGAAGTTATTGCCCTGCTTAGCTTAGTATCGTCTGCAAATACAGAGATTGAACTGTTTATCCCATCCTCCAGATCGTTTATCAACAAATTAAATAGGATTGGTCCCAGCACAGAACCCTGGGGAACCCCACTACCCACCCCTGACCATTCTGAGTACTCCCCATTTATCACCACCCTCTGAACACGCCCTTGTAGCCAGTTTTCAATCCATGTACTCACCCTATGGTCCATGCCAACGGACCTTACTTTGTACAGTAAACGTTTATGGGGAACTGTGTCAAATGCTTTTGCAAAATCCAGATACACCACGTCTATGGGCCTTCCTTTATCTAGATGGCAACTCACCTCCTCATAGAAGGTTAATAGATTGGTTTGGCAAGAACGATTCTTCATGAATCCATGCTGATTACTGCTAATGATATCATTCTTATTACTAAAATCTTGTATATAGTCCCTTATCATCCCCTCCAAGAGTTTACATACTATTGATGTTAGGCTAACTGGTCTGTAATTCCCAGGGATGTTTTTTGGGCCCTTTTTAAATATTGGTGCTACATTGGCTTTTCTCCAATCAGCTGGTACCATTCCAGTCAATAGACTGTCTGTAAAAATTAGGAACAACGGTCTGGCAATCACCTGACTGAGTTCCCTAAGTACCCTCGGATGCAAGCCATCTGGTCCCGGTGATTTATTAATGTTAAGTTTCTCAAGTCTAATTTTAATTCCGTCCTCTGTTAACCATGTAGGTGCTTCCTGTGTTGTGTCCTGAGGATAAACACTGCAGTTTTGGTTACTGAAGCCCCCGATTCACTCGTGAAGACCGAGGAGAAGAATAAATTCAATACCTTTGCCATCTCCCCATCCTTTGTAACCAGATGTCCTTCCTCATTCTTTATGGGGCCAATATGGTCTGTCCTCCCTTTTTTACTGTTTACATACTTAAAGAATTTCTTGGGATTTTTTTTGCTCTCCTCCGCTATGTGTCTTTCATGTTCTATCTTAGCCGTCCTAATTGCACCCTTACATTTCTTATTGCATTCTTTATAAATTCTGAATGCTGTGGATGATCCCTCAACCTTGTATTTTTTGAAGGCGTTCTCCTTTGCTTTTATATGCATTTTTACATTGGAGTTAAGCCATCCAGGATGTTTGTTCGCTCTTTTAAATTTATTACCCAATGGGATACATTGGCTAATATGCTCTTAAAGCAAACCCATCTCTCCTCCGTATTCTTTGTTCCTAATATTTTATCCCAATTTATGCCTTTTAGCAAGGTTTGTAGTTTAGGGAAGTTGGCTCTTTTGAAATTCAGTGTCTTTGTGTTCCCTTCATGTTTCCTATTTGTGTGATTTATACTGAAACTAATTGACCTGTGATCGCTGTTACCTAAATTGCCCCGTATTTCCACATCTGTGATCAGGTCTGTATTGTTGGTAATCAGTAGATCCAGTAATGTTTTATTTCTAGTTGGTGCGTCTACCATCTGACCCATAAAATTGTCCTGCAAGACATTAAGGAACTGGCGAGCCTTAAATGAATGCGCGGTTCCCTCCGCCCAGTCTATGTCTGGATAATCAAAATCCCCCATTATGATAACACTTCCCATCCTTGCTGCTAATCCAATTTGTGATAGGAGATCCGTCTCCACTTCCTCCCTCAGGTTAGGGGGCCTATAGCATACTCCCAGTATTATTTTCCCCTTAGCTTCATCCCTTTGGAGCTCTACCCATAAAGATTCCACCTCCTCCCTAGCCCCCTCAGTGATGTCATCTCTCACATTCTCTTGTACATTATTCTTGATATATAGGCATACCCCTCCCCCTTTTTTACCCTCTCTATCCTTGCGGTATAGGGTATATACACTGTTTTTTTCTGTTTTGTTTTGTTTTTTTTTTTCACTATTATTTGGACAATTTTTTGGGATATTTTATAGTTGGACCTGTCATGATGCATATATATTTTTGATATATATAATTTTTGTTGGACTTGGTAAGATGCACATATTATGATTGGTGCAGATTTGTCCTCACATTCTATTCATGAGTTGATTTATCACTGATTTTTACCATTTTCGATTAATAATTCTTTATAACTACCGAATGGTTACTTATAGCACTGTTTATGGATGTGAATAGTCACTGATTTTGACACGTATACAGCACTCAATGTTCTGATTGGTTATAGTCATGTAATATAGGGGGCTATTCATTGGTAGAATTACCTAGATTACCACCTTTCTTATATATATATTTAATTTTTTTTTTTTAGCACTTTTTCTCCTTGTAGTTTTTCTCTTATGTAAGCACTGATGGTGTTCAAATAGAATTTTTTTCACCCCCCCCCCCCCCCCCCCCAACTAGGGAAAGCCACTTACCCTATTTTATTGATTTTATACAACTGCAAACCTACCAAGACATGGCCGTCCACCTAAACTGACCGGCCGGGCAAGGAGAACATTCATCAGAGAAGAGCCAAGAGGTCCATGGTAACTCTGGAGGAGCTGCAGAGATCCACAGCTCAGGTGGGAGAATCTGTCCACAGGACAACTATTAGTCGTGTTCTCCACAAATCTGCCCTTTATGGAAGAGTGACAAGAAGAAAGACATTGGTGAAAGAAAGTCATAAGAAGTCCTGTTTGTAGTTTGTGAGAAGCCATGTGGAGGACACAGCAAACATGTGGAAGAAGGTGATCTGGTCAGAGGAGACCAAAATTCTACTTTATGGCCTAAAAGTAAAACGCTATGTGTGGGGAAAACTAACACTGCACATCACCCTGAACACACCATCCCCACCGTGAAACATGGTGGTGGCAGCATCATGTGGTGGGGATGGTTTTCTTCAGCAGGGAAGCTGGTCAGAGTTGATGGGAAGATGGATGGAGCCAAATACAGGACAATCTTAGAAGAAAACCTGTTAGAGTCTACAAAAGACTTGAGACTGGGGGGAGGTTCACCTTCCAGCAGGACAACGACCCGAAACATCCAGCCAGAGCTACAATGGAATGGTTTAGATCAAAGCATATTCATGTGTTATGCCCTGTACACACGGTCGGACTTTGTTCGGACATTCTGACAA
This sequence comes from Aquarana catesbeiana, assembly GCA_037953035.1. NCBI lineage: Eukaryota > Metazoa > Chordata > Amphibia > Anura > Ranidae > Aquarana > Aquarana catesbeiana. The sequence goes on from JBBHAA010002523.1 coordinate 9,951, forward strand.
CAAAACCGTGGATTTTTTTTCTAACAGATGTTGGCTCAAACTTGTCTTGCATACACACGGTCACACAAAGTTGTCGGAAAATCCGATCGTTCTAAACGCGGTGACGTAAAACACGTCGGGACTATAAACGGGGCAGTGGCCAATAGCTTTCATCTCTTTATTTATTCTGAGCATGCGTGGCACTTTGTGCGTCGGATTTGTGTACACACGATCGGAATTTCCGACAACGGATTTTGTTGTCGGAAAATTTTATCTCCTGCTCTCCAACTTTGTGTGTCAGAAAATCTGATGGAAAATGTCCGATGGAGCCCACACACGGTCGGAATATCCGACAACACGCTCCGATCGAACATTTTCCATCGAAAAATCCGACCATGTGTACGAGGCATTAGAATGGTCCAGTCACAGTCCAGACCTAAATCACATTGAGAATCTGTGGCAAGACTTGAAAATTGCTGATCACAGACGCTCTCCATCCAATCTGACAGAGCTTGAGATATTTTACAAAGAAGAATGGGCAGAAATGTCCTCTCTAGATGTGCAAAGCTGGTAGAGACATCCCCAAAAAGACTTGTAGAGAAAGGGGGTTCTACAAAGTATTGACTCCGGGGGGCGCCATACAAATGTCCCCCCCCACACTTTTCACATATTTATTTGTATCATTTATCATTTTCCTTCCACTTCACAATTATGTGACACTTTGTGTTGGTCTATCACATAAAATCCCAATAAAATACATTTACGTTTTTGGGTGTAACATGACAAAATGTGGGGAATTACAAGGGGTATGAATACTTTTTCCAGGCACTGTAGATAGATGAAGGAGCAGAGTCCTCCAGTAGAGTATTTCAAGAGAGGAGAGTTATAGAGGAAGGAGAGGAGTCCTCCAGCAGAGTATTTCAGGAGAGGAGAGTTATAGAGGAAGGAGAGGAGTCCTCCAGCAGTGCAGAGTATTTCAGGAGAGGAGAGTTATAGAGGAAGGAGCAGAGTCCTCCAGCAGTGCAGAGTATTTCAGGAGAGGAGAGTTATAGAGGAAGGAGCAGAGTCCTCCAGCAGAGTATTTCAGGAGAGGAGAGTTATAGAGGAAGGAGCAGAGTCCTCCAGCAGTGCAGAGTATTTCAGGAGAGGAGAGTTATAGAGGAAGGAGCAGAGTCCTCCAGCAGAGTATTTCAGGAGAGGAGAGTTATAGAGGAAGGAGCAGAGTCCTCCAGCAGTGCAGAGTATTTCAGGAGAGGAGAGTTATAGAGGAAGGAGCAGAGTCCTCCAGCAGTGCAGAGTATTTCAGGAGAGGAGAGTTATAGAGGAAGGAGAGGAGTCCTCCAGCAGTGCAGAGTATTTCAGGAGAGGAGAGTTATAGAGGAAGGAGCAGAGTCCTCCAGCAGTGCAGAGTATTTCAGGAGAGGAGAGTTATAGAGGAAGGAGCAGAGTCCTCCAGCAGAGTATTTCAGGAGAGGAGAGTTATAGAGGAAGGAGCAGAGTCCTCCAGCAGAGTATTTCAGGAGAGGAGAGTTATAGAGGAAGGAGCAGAGTCCTCCAGCAGTGCAGAGTATTTCAGGAGAGGAGAGTTATAGAGGAAGGAGAGGAGTCCTCCAGCAGTGCAGAGTATTTCAGGAGAGGAGAGTTATAGAGGAAGGAGCAGAGTCCTCCAGCAGTGCAGAGTATTTCAGGAGAGGAGAGTTATAGAGGAGGGAGAGGAGACCTCCAGCAGTGCAGAGTATTTCAGGAGAGGAGAGTTATAGAGGAAGGAGCAGAGTATTTCAGGAGAGGAGAGTTATAGAGGAAGGAGAGGAGTCCTCCAGCAGTGCTGAGTATTTCAGGAGAGGAGAGTTATAGAGGAAGGAGCAGAGTCCTCCAGCAGAGTATTTCAGGAGAGGAGAGTTATAGAGGAAGGAGCAGAGTCCTCCAGCAGTGCAGAGTATTTCAGGAGAGGAGAGTTATAGAGGAAGGAGAGGAGTCCTCCAGCAGTGCAGAGTATTTCAGGAGAGGAGAGTTATAGAGGAAGGAGCAGAGTCCTCCAGCAGAGTATTTCAGGAGAGGAGAGTTATAGAGGAAGGAGAGGAGTCCTCCAGCAGTGCAGAGTATTTCAGGAGAGGAGAGTATAGAGGAAGGAGCAGAGTCCTCCAGCAGAGTATTTTAGGAGAGGAGAGTTATAGAGGAAGGAGCAGAGTCCTCCAGCAGTGCAGAGTATTTCAGGAGAGGAGAGTTATAGAGGAAGGAGCAGAGTCCTCCAGCAGTGCAGAGTATTTCAGGAGAGGAGTGTTATAGAGGAAGGAGCAGAGTCCTCCAGCAGTGCAGAGTATTTCAGGAGAGGAGAGTTATAGAGGAAGGAGCAGAGTCCTCCAGCAGAGCAGAGTATTTCAGGAGAGGAGAGTTATAGAGGAAGGAGCAGAGTCCTCCAGCAGTGCAGAGTATTTCAGGAGAGGAGAGTTATAGAGGAAGGAGCAGAGTCCTCCAGCAGTGCAGAGTATTTCAGGAGATGAGAGTTATAGAGGAAGGAGCAGAGTCCTCCAGCAGAGCAGAGTATTTCAGGAGAGGAGAGTTATAGGGGAAGGAGCAGAGTCCTCCAGCAGTGCAGAGTATTTCAGGAGAGGAGAGTTATAGAGGAAGGAGCAGAGTCCTCCAGCAGTGCAGAGTATTTCAGGAGAGGAGAGTTATAGAGGAAGGAGAGGAGTCCTCCAGCAGTGCAGAGTATTTCAGGAGAGGAGAGTTATAGAGGAAGGAGCAGAGTCCTCCAGCAGAGTATTTCAGGAGAGGAGAGTTATAGAGGAAGGAGAAGAGTCCTCCAGCAGAGTATTTCAGGAGAGGAGAGTTATAGAGGAAGGAGCAGAGTCCTCCAGCAGTACAGAGTATTTCAGGAGAGGAGAGTTATAGAGGAAGGAGAGGAGTCCTCCAGCAGAGCAGAGTATTTCAGGAGAGGAGAGTTATAGAGGAAGGAGAAGAGTCCTCCAGCAGTGCAGAGTATTTCAGGAGAGGAGAGTTATAGAGGAAGGAGCAGAGTCCTCCAGCAGTGCAGAGTATTTCAGGAGAGGAGAGTTATAGAGGAAGGAGCAGAGTCCTCCAGCAGAGTATTTCAGGAGAGGAGAGTTATAGAGGAAGGAGCAGAGTCCTCCAGCAGAGCAGAGTATTTCAGGAGAGGAGAGTTATAGAGGAAGGAGCAGAGTCCTCCAGCAGTGCAGAGTATTTCAGGAGAGGAGAGTTATAGAGGAAGGAGCAGAGTCCTCCAGCAGTGCAGAGTATTTCAGGAGAGGAGAGTTATAGAGGAAGGAGTAGAGTCCTCCAGCAGAGTATTTCAGGAGAGGAGAGTTATAGAGGAAGGAGCAGAGTCCTCCAGCAGAGTATTTCAGGAGAGGAGAGTTATAGAGGAAGGAGCAGAGTCCTCCAGCAGTGCAGAGTATTTCAGGAGAGGAGAGTTATAGAGGAAGGAGCAGAGTCCTCCAGCAGTGCAGAGTATTTCAGGAGAGGAGAGTTATAGAGGAAGGAGCAGAGTCCTCCAGCAGTGCAGAGTATTTCAGGAGAGGAGAGTTATAGAGGAGGGAGAGGAGACCTCCAGCAGTGCAGAGTATTTCAGGAGAGGAGAGTTATAGAGGAAGGAGCAGAGTATTTCAGGAGAGGAGAGTTATAGAGGAAGGAGAGGAGTCCTCCAGCAGTGCTGAGTATTTCAGGAGAGGAGAGTTATAGAGGAAGGAGCAGAGTCCTCCAGCAGAGTATTTCAGGAGAGGAGAGTTATAGAGGAAGGAGCAGAGTCCTCCAGCAGTGCAGAGTATTTCAGGAGAGGAGAGTTATAGAGGAAGGAGAGGAGTCCTCCAGCAGTGCAGAGTATTTCAGGAGAGGAGAGTTATAGAGGAAGGAGCAGAGTCCTCCAGCAGTGCAGAGTATTTCAGGAGAGGAGAGTTATAGAGGAAGGAGCAGAGTATTTCAGGAGAGGAGAGTTATAGAGGAAGGAGAGGAGTCCTCCAGCAGTGCTGAGTATTTCAGGAGAGGAGAGTTATAGAGGAAGGAGCAGAGTCCTCCAGCAGAGTATTTCAGGAGAGGAGAGTTATAGAGGAAGGAGCAGAGTCCTCCAGCAGTGCAGAGTATTTCAGGAGAGGAGAGTTATAGAGGAAGGAGAGGAGTCCTCCAGCAGTGCAGAGTATTTCAGGAGAGGAGAGTTATAGAGGAAGGAGCAGAGTCCTCCAGCAGTGCAGAGTATTTCAGGAGATGAGAGTTATAGAGGAAGGAGCGGAGTCCTCCAGCAGAGCAGAGTATTTCAGGAGAGGAGAGTTATAGGGGAAGGAGCAGAGTCCTCCAGCAGTGCAGAGTATTTCAGGAGAGGAGAGTTATAGAGGAAGGAGCAGAGTCCTCCAGCAGTGCAGAGTATTTCAGGAGAGGAGAGTTATAGAGGAAGGAGAGGAGTCCTCCAGCAGTGCAGAGTATTTCAGGAGAGGAGAGTTATAGAGGAAGGAGCAGAGTCCTCCAGCAGTACAGAGTATTTCAGGAGAGGAGAGTTATAGAGGAAGGAGAGGAGTCCTCCAGCAGAGCAGAGTATTTCAGGAGAGGAGAGTTATAGAGGAAGGAGAAGAGTCCTCCAGCAGTGCAGAGTATTTCAGGAGAGGAGAGTTATAGAGGAAGGAGCAGAGTCCTCCAGCAGTGCAGAGTATTTCAGGAGAGGAGAGTTATAGAGGAAGGAGAGGAGTCCTCCAGCAGAGCAGAGTATTTCAGGAGAGGAGAGTTATAGAGGAAGGAGCAGAGTCCTCCAGCAGTGCAGAGTATTTCAGGAGAGGAGAGTTATAGAGGAAGGAGAGGAGTCCTCCAGCAGTGCAGAGTATTTCAGGAGAGGAGAGTTATAGAGGAAGGAGCAGAGTATTTCAGGAGAGGAGAGTTATAGAGGAAGGAGAGGAGTCCTCCAGCAGAGCAGAGTATTTCAGGAGAGGAGAGTTATAGAGGAAGGAGCAGAGTCCTCCAGCAGTGCAGAGTATTTCAGGAGAGGAGAGTTATAGAGGAAGGAGCAGAGTCCTCCAGCAGAGCAGAGTATTTCAGGAGAGGAGAGTTATAGAGGAAGGAGCAGAGTCCTCCAGCAGAGCAGAGTATTTCAGGAGAGAAGAGTTATAGAGGAAGGAGCAGAGTCCTCCAGCAGAGCAGAGTATTTCAGGAGAGGAGAGTTATAGAGGAAGGATCTCTGGTGGTCTCGGTGTTCTGATTTTTGTTTCTTCTCTTCTACAGGTTGTGGCCCCAATCTTGGTAAATCCTAGAAATCAGCAGAATTGGCCCCAGGTGTTGTCTCAGGATGTTCTGCGTCACGTGAGCTCCCTGAAGAGCAATCTCTCGGTGATGGTGGGACAGGTCCGGGGGAAGACACTCCTACCTCTCCCATCGGGCTCGGAGAACGTGGAGGACATCGAATATGAGAGTGAGAAGAAGTATGTGCACCCCTCTGTGTTCTATTCTATATCTGGATATTGTAGATCTTCTCATTGCTGGGGGCCGCCATGATGGTCTGATATGGACAGACGAGTCATTTTATTTTTCCTTTTGGTTGGTGATAACGGCTCTCCGAGTTCTATGTGAGAGGGCAGAACGTGGTTGGCTGGGGGGGAAGGGGGGGGGGGTCTACAAGTTTCCTAGAAATTAAATTGATCACATTCTTGAACGAGACTTATCAACTGTCATCTCATATCTATAGGTGAGGTCAGGTATAGACTTATCAACTGTCATCTCATATCTATAGGTGAGGTCAGGTATAGACTTATCAACTGTTATCTCATATCTATAGGTGGGGTCAGGTATAGACTTATCAACTGTCATCTCATATCTATAGGTGGGGTCAGGTATAGACTTATCAACTGTTATCTCATATCTATAGGTGGGGTCAGGTATAGACTTATCAACTGTCATCTCATATCTATAGGTGGGGTCAGGTATAGACTTATCAACTGTCATCTCATATCTATAGGTGGGGTCAGGTATAGACTTATCAACTGTCATCTCATATCTATAGGTGAGGTCAGGTATAGACTTATCAACTGTCATCTCATATCTATAGGTGAGGTCAGGTATAGACTTATCAACTGTCATCTCATATCTATAGGTGAGGTCAGGTATAGACTTATCAACTGTCATCTCATATCTATAGGTGAGGTCAGGTATAGACTTATCAACTGTCATCTCATATCTATAGGTGAGGTCAGGTATAGACTTATCAACTGTCATCTCATATCTATAGGTGAGGTCAGATATAGACCTGTCAACTGTCTGTATTCTGGTTTTCATCCAGCAGGTGGAGCCGCCCCTTGCTGAGCTCTTTCAAAGATCATGATCCCCGCTGATTGTGGATCTTTGGCTCTGACTCAGCAGGGGGGAGGGGGTGTTGGACCTCTGCAGAGAGACCACACACAGAGCAGGGGTTCTTCTATGCAGCATGAAGGGTTCATTCAGATTTACAATTAGGGGAGTTAAACACTCCAGAGTGATCCTGGTGACCAGGCGGGAGTACAGAGACGGCATCCCAGAAGTTACCCACCTTCAGCCTGGCCCCGTTTGCTCAGATGGATCTATATAGAAAGTGGGGAGGGTGTCCCTGCCCTGCCTCATGCACTTGTGTGTGTAAACTCCAGCTTGAGCTACTGAGCTCTGCAGACAGGTTAAAAAACAAACAAAACTCTGTATGTGGGTTGCGGGGTCATTCCACATGGCTAAGCTGCTCATCTTTATGTCTAAGGACAATAGTCTAAGATTTAGTCTTCTATTAACATATTGGTCCAGTTTCTCTTGACTCTGTTTTATGAGAGTCGTTGTTTGCCGAGTCCAATTACTTAAGCTGGAATTTCCACACGGTTATAGACGTGACATGACCTGGCCCAACTCTTTTGTAGCCAGATATTTTCATTTCTACAGCACCTATAAGACACCTTTTTGTCACACCTATGGTTACAAATGGCACCGCCATTGGGCGTGACAAACCTCTGCAGAGAGACCACTGCTTACACAGAGAGCTAGGGTCCTTCTCTGCAGCATGCTAGCACAAGACTTATCTACTCCGGCTGTGGCTACTCTCTGAAGAAAATGGACACCTTTTTGTTTTTTATGTACCTGGAATGTATTTGTCTAATTTAAACTCTTCTACATTTTAATGCTTATATGATCTATATCAGAGGACTCCAAACATTCTAAGCAAAGAGCCAGTTTACTGTCCTTCAGACATTACGGGGGGCTGGACTGGGGCCCATGGGAGTAGACAAGGACCGGAGGTCAGTGGGAAAAATGAATACCCATCATTGGTGTCAGTGGGAGGAATAGTGCCCCATCATTGGTATCAGTGGGAGGAATAGTGCCCCATCATTACTATCAGTGGGAGGAATAGTGCCCCATCATTGGTATCAGTGGGAGGAATAGTGTCCCATCATTGGTATCAGTGGGAGGAATAGTGCCCCATCATTGCTATCAGTGGGAGGAATAGTGCCCCATCATTGGTGTCATTGGGAGGAATAGTGCCCCATCATTGGTGTCAGTGGGAGGAATAGTGCTCCATCATTGGTATCAGTGGAAGGAATAGTGCCCCATCATTGGTATCAGTGGGAGGAATAGTGCCCCATCATTGGTATCAGTGGGAGGAATAGTGTCCCATCATTGGTGTCAGTGGGAGGAATAGTGCCCCATCATTGGTGTCAGTGGGAGGAATAGTGCCCCACCCATCATTGGAGCACAGGTGTGTCAGGAGGAAGGTGTCTCTGGAGCTCCTCCAGGTGATCGGTGTGAGAGGGGAGTGGTGGTGAAATCTCTCCCAGCTCTCCTGGCCCCTTTCTGGGGAAGCCATGGAGGACAGCGGGGTCTCTCCTGCTGGAAGCTCTCAGCCATCTCCTGGGCCATCAGGTGACATGCCTTCCTCTGTACAAACCATGGCTGGGGATCTCTCTACCCCTGGTGAGAATGAAGGCTCAGAGGCAATTCAGGAGCGAGTGGTGGCCGGGATTAAGGTCCTGAATAAGGAGAGAGACAAGCTCTATAAACTGAGAGCGGAGGTGAAGCGCTTGAGAAGACAGCGTGAGGGCTTGCATAGCCAGAGACGTGGGTCCATGGATCCGGAGATCCAACTGGCCAAGGTCCGGGTTGAACACCAGGAGACCATTGTGTCCATGATGGAAGGCAGAGATGGGCCATTTAAAGAAAAGTTTTACAATGATAAAAGGTTTGCCAGGATGACAAAGATGGAGGTGGAGGAGGAGACCCCCAGTTCTGACCCCCTGCCCCCTCAGGGAGAGGTAAGCAGCCCCATGCCTTCCCAGGACTCAGGAGGCATGCTCAGGGCCATCCAGGTAATGGAGTCTCCTATGCGGGGGGATCAGCTGGCATTTAATGATGAGGACATAACAGATAATGTGCCTGACAAGGTAAAGCCTGTCAAGTCCCATATTGTGGATAAAAAATTTTTGTGCCATTCAACACTGTGACTGATACAGACAATGTGCCCAATGAGAGTCAGGCTGCTAGTCCTATGTGTAGAAATGCTGTGCCTGCTGATGCTGCAGTACAGTAAAGTTTGCATTTAAAAAATGACATTCCTGCAGAGGAACTACAAGATTCAGCAGAACCAATTAACCCCCCTTTAGCTGAGTCTAAAGCTGTTTGCCCCACAGCTGCTGAGGACTCTACAGCACAGCTTCAGGAGACAGCTGGTATTACATCAGAAACTGTGACTATTCCTGATGGGAATGTGGATGTTTGTGTGACTGATAAAAATCATCCCAGCACAAGTGTGATGGACAGTCCTACCAACTCTGTTCAAGCAGATAATAATAATAATAATAATAATAATAGTAATGTACAGACTACTGTGACTTCAGTGTGGGGCCTTGGCCCTGATAAACCTACATTTGCTCAGGTGGTACGCTCTGCTCCTAGTGGCTCCACTCCCAAGCAGAATTTCCCCCTGCAGCCTACCACTTTGGGCACCCCGGGATCTGGTCTTGGGTCTCTGGCTTCTGCTGGGGGTCCGAGAAGAAATGTGGTAATTCTCAAATAGGAAGGTGGTGCAATCCCTCCAGCATGGCGTGCAGTGGTGGATTTGATTTTGGAGATGGGTTTTGGGGCAAATGACCTGTATGCTCTAATACATGTAGCTGGAACACGGGATTATACTATTAGTTTCACCAGGCCAGAGGGTCTTGACCTGTTCTGGGAGCGATATGAGGCTCGGTGCAGGTCAAGACCTGAATGGGAAGGTCTGGCCCCAGTTGCGGTTTCGCAAAGGTCAACGGTGAAAAAGATAACCATCATACTCACCAATGAGAGTGTTCCTGCTCGGGACCTAGAGGTCTGGTTAAGGAACTATGGGGAGGTTTTGACTAAGCCCAGCAAAATCCTTGATGAGCGTAACATCTGGACTGGGGGTTGGTCAGTAACAGTCAGGTTGGCCAGGGATGGGAATGTTGTCCGTCACCTGCCCTCCTCAGCTTTTATAGGGAGGGATAGGATGACTATTTTCTACCCTGGTCAGCCGAAGCTGTGTCACCGCTGTGGAGAAAAAGGGCATTTGAGCTCTTCCTGTTCAGCCTTGATATGTTCAGTGTGTCGGGGTCAGGGTCATATGGCTAAGGACTGCACCGAGATGATCAGGTGCAACCTGTGCCTGCGCCTTGGCCACCCCTACAGCAGATGTCCTGAAGCCTGGCACAATATGGAGAAGGAGGTAATTGATGACATGTCAAGGCTGGACAGGATGGAGGGTGAGGCCCCTGGTGTACCATCCTCCTCTGCGGTGACTAACTCCCCTGGTCCTGCTCAGGATCCCTCTCCAGTTCCTGTGGCCACCCCTCCTGTGTCTGTAAGCATTCCTTCTGTATCTGTCTCTGTGTCCCCCCAGCCTACTGTACCCTCTCCTCATGTGTCGAAACCTTCCAAGTCTGTGCCCCCCGAGTCAGTTACCCCCCAGGAGTCTACCCCTCCTAAGTCTGACTCAAAGGGAGCACCCCCCCACCAGGAGTGGTAGTGGGTACTAAAAAGGTTGCTTCTTCCTCTCTAAAGGAGTCTTCTGTAAAGACTTCAAAGAAAAAAACAAGAGATGAGGGCATCTCTGAAGCGGACCTGCAGTACCTGGAGGAGAGAAGGAAAGTTGGAAAGCGGAAGAAGCAGGTGGTGAGGACGGAACAGGCTCCAGTGCCTGTCTCCAATCATCTAAGTGGGATATTTCCTCATCTGGAGCTTCTTCGGAGTGAAGTTCCGATTCTGAGATGGAGTTTGAGGCGGCCTCAAGAAAGAGAGAGGCTTCTGGTGATGAGCAGCAGAGGGGAGCTAAGAAGCAATCCACCCAATAACCCAAATGGCGGTTCCCCCTCCGTTAAAAGTGGTGACAATAAATGTCGCCAGCATTAAGTCAGTAAGAGCTCGTTCTATGGCCTTCTTTTTGTTCAGCCAATTAGACGCTGAAATTTTATTTTTGCAAGAGACTAGGCTCACCTCCTTGGCAGATATTCATATGGCCAAGAGAGAGTGGAGGTATGGTCCATCTCACTGGTCTCTTGCGGCCGAGCCTTACGGCGGTGTGGCGGTGTGGTTTAAAACCGGCATGGTAACTGTCCGGCGGGTTATTGAGGTGGAGATTGGGAGATGTATGGTCTTAGACGTCCTTGTGGGAGGGCAGGACCTGCACCTAATTAATGTTTATGGACCACACACAAAGTGGGACAGGAAATGCCTTTTTACAAGGATCAAGCCATTTCTTTTTACATCCCGGCAAGTGGTCTTTGGAGGTGACTTTAATACAGTAACTAGGCCCAAGGACAGGAAGGACTTCAAGGACAGGCTGGGATATGATAGCGTTTTTTTAAATAGTATGGTTAGGGATGCTGGTCTTGTGGATGTGCACATTAAGCACCACTTGTATGACACTGGGTTCACCTTTCATCGAGGTAATAGTCAGAGTAGAATAGTTTTTTTTGAAGGAGACCTCTGCTTTCTCACCCCCAGTGGTGCAGGCAGTAGAGTTCTCTGATCACTGTATGCTATCTGTGGTCCTGAATGCTTCAGACGCCCCTCAGAGGGGTAAGGGCATCTGGAGATTGAATTCGACTCTACTCAAGGAAGAACATGTTAGACAATCCTTTGAGGAATTCTTTCAGGCACAGGTGACCATCCTAGACTTTTGTAGCAGCAAGGCTGAGTGGTGGGAGCTGACCAGAAAGAGGATCGCTGGATTCTTCAGGGGCCTAGCCAATAGAAAGCAGTTTAATAAATACATGACCTACCAACGTTTACGGAGGAAGCTGGATATTCTTGTCTCGAGAGGAGGAGATCCTGGGGCAATCTCCGAAGTGAAACTCCTTCTCAGGAAGTGTCAATATGACCGGCATGCCTCTTTGGTTCTGGAGAGGGACTATGGGAAGTGCCACTCGCCTGATCCTTACCAGAACTGCAAACAAGGTGTAGCAGTTAAAACAGTCGTTGGCCTTAAGGACAGTACAGGTTCCTTGACAAAGTCCAGGTCAGGGATTCTGGAGGTCGTGAGGTCCTTTTATGCTGACCTTCTTGGGAGGAAAGAGCTTGACCGTGACAAGATGGAAAGCTTTTTGGACTCTACTTCAGGTCTAAATGATGAAGATGCCCCATTGATGAATTTGACAGAGGAGATCACAGTTGAAGAGGTGATGAGGGCAATTGAACAGCTTGCCATCAAAAAGTCACCCGGACCGCATGGCTTGACGGCTGAGTTTTACAAAGCTTTTAAGTCTATTCTGGCCCCACATTTGGTAGAGATTTTTAACAGTTGCCTTGCAGAGGGGGTACTTCCCCCTTCCATGAGGCACTCGGCTGTGATTCTTCTTTCAAAGGGTAAAAATCCTTCGATGATTGAGAATTAGCGCCCCATCAGCCTTCTTAATGTCGATAGAAAGATACTGGCAAAGATATTTTTCTGGCGCCTATCGTCAGTAGCAGAGTCTTTGCTTTCTCGCCATCAGCACTGTTCGGTCCAGGGTAGGGGCACCTTCACAGCGGTTTTAGCTGTCCGGGAGGCCTTGGAGCGGTGCAGGGCTGCAGGCTGGGGAAAGTATTTGCTGACATTGGATCAGGCAAAGGCTTTTGATCGTGTTAACCATGAGTACCTGTGGTTGCTCCTTTAGTAAGTACGGTCTGCCGGGTGGTTTTGTCGATTTGTTGAAAGTCTTGTATAAGGGAGCAGAAAGCTTTCCTCTTGTTAATGGTTGGGTTGGGCAGTCCTTTGAGGTTGGCTCTGGAGTGCGTCAAGGTTGTCCCCTGAGTCCCCTGCTCTATGTGTTTGCAATCGACCATTTCATCAGGAAGCTAGAGAGCGGCATGTTGTGTGGGGAACCAGTGGGGCTCCCGGGTGAGCCGCCTTTGAGGGTTGTTGCCTATGCGGACGATGTGTCGGTGATTGTCACCGTGGCGGATGAAGCAGAGGAGGTGGTCTCTCTGACATCACGGTATTCTGAAGCATCAGGCTCCAAGATCAATCAGGAAAAGACTGAAGTTTTCTGGATGGGAAAGGAAGGTGAGGGGTTTGATCTCCCAGACACCTTTCCAGTGCCCCAGGAAAGAATTAAGATTCTAGGCATTGAATTTGGACCCGGCGATTATGGCATCAAAAACTGGGAAGGCAGACTGGAAATTGCCAATACTAAGGTGGTCAACTGGAAGAGATGGAAGTTATCTATGAGGGAAAGGGTTGATCTGATTAAGACTTACCTGATTCCGATCTTCTTGTATGTCAGCTTTGTCTGCATCTTGCCAATGTCTCTCTATGCTAGGGTCAGTAGTGTGTTCTTCCAGATGTTGTGGGGGAACAGACTGAACCCCATCAAGAGGAATGTCCCCTATCTATCCAGGAGGGAGGGTGGCTTAGGTATGGTCAACCCAGTTCTTTTCTTTTCACTGTTTTTTCTCAAGTTTAACATTGGTAATATGCTTGCAGTGGAACCTCCTGGATGGGTAGGCATATTTAGATCTTGGTTTAGGCCTTTTCTACGACTTTGGGAAGAAGGTGGCCAAGTGAAGAATCTCAGGGGTCATCGTGGTCAGCTACCAGCCTATGTCGCTCCGTGCCTGAAGTTACTACGGCAGTGGCGATTGTCGGCTGAAGATCTCAGATCGGTTCCGAGGAAAGTCCTTATGAGTCGAGTCTTGAGCAAAGTCTTTCATGACCCACTGGCCTTAAGGGATTGCCCAGGCCCAGTTTTGAGGGCAGGGTTAAGACTTATTAATTTGGACAGAGTACCCCCTAAATTTAGGGATCTGGCCTGGTTGTGCTTCCATGGGAGGCTCTATGTTAGGGGCAATTTGAAATTCCGCAGTGGGGTGGATCGTAGCTGTCCTCGGGAGGAGTGTGCAGGTGAGGAGGAGACTATGGACCATTTTCTGCTTCATTGCCCCTTTAACATAGAGGTGTACAAACAGGTGGGGCGGGCCCTCGGTGTCCCTTTCCTCTCCAGGCTGGGTTATGCTGAGTGGGTGTACGGAGCATTCAATACTGGTGGTGGTTTTTGTTTAGATACACTTTTTCTAGTTAGCCTAGTAGTCCGTTATTTCACTTGGAACGCACGGTGTCAGGTCAGCATTCGGCGTAAAATCCTTCCTGTTCAGGTGGTGGTGTATGACATTCTGCATGAGGTGGAGAAGATTCGGGTACTTGAGAGAGACAAGCGGAGTCAGGGGGCTTGGTTGAAGGCGTGGAGGGGTTTCAAGCCTCCCTGACTGCCAGGAGTCTCTTTCCCGGGTGTGGCTGTCTGTCTCTTATCACCCTAGATTATTATTTTTTTTGGATTAATTTTTGATAAATGGCTGCGTACATAGGTGATGGGTTGTGCCTCTTAGGCCCTCTCTGCTGCTTTATGTAAATAATTTTGGTAGTGGATTATGTATATATTGTATACAGTGGCTTGCGAAAGTATTCGGCCCCCTTGAACTTTTCAACCTTTTGCCACATTTCAGGCTTCAAACATAAAGATATAAATTTTTTATTTTTTGTGAAGAATCACCAATAAGTGGGACACAATTGTGAAGTGGAACGAAATCTTTTGGATTTTTGAAACTTTTTTAACTAATAAAAAAATGAAAAGTGGGGCGTGCAAAATTATTCGTCCCCCTTGCGTTAATACTTTGTAGAGCCGCCTTTTGCTGCGATTACAGCTGCAAGTCGCTTGGGGTATGTCTCTATCAGTTTTGCACATCGAGAGACTGAAATTCTTGCCCATTCTTCCTTGTAAAACAGCTGGAGCTCAGTGAGGTTGGATGGAGAGCGTTTGTGAACAGCAGTTTTCAGCTCTTTCCACATATTCTCGATTGGATTCAGGTCTGGACTTTGACTTGGCCATTCTAACACCTGGATACGTTTATTTGTGAACCATTCCTTTGTAGATTTTGCTGTATGTTTGGGATCATTGTCTTGTTGGAAGATAAATCTCCGTCCCAGTTTCAGGTCTTTTGCAGACTCCAACAGGTTTTCATCCAGAATGGTCCTGTATTTGGCTGCATCCATCTTCCCCTCAATTTTAACCATCTTCCCTGTCCCTGCTGAAGAAAAGCAGGCCCAAACCATGATGCTGCCACCACCATGTTTGACAGTGGGGATGGTGTTTTGAGTGTGATGAGCTGTGTTGCTTTTACGCCAAACATATCGTTTTGCATTGTGGCCAAAAAGTTTGATTTTGGTTTCATCGGAACAGAGCACCTTCTTCCACATGTTTGGTGTGTCTCTCAGGTGGCTTGTGGCAAACTTTAGACCAGACTTTTTATGGATATCTTTGAGAAATGGCTTTCTTCTTGCCACTCTTCCATAAAGTCCAGATTTGTGCAGTGTACGACTGATTGTTGTCCTATGGACAGACTCTCCCACCTCAGCTGTAGTTCTCTGCAGTTCATCCAGAGTGATCATGGGCCTCTTGGCTGCATCTCTGATCAGTCTTCTCCTTGTCTGAGCTGAAAGTTTAGAGGGACAGCCAGGTCTTGGTAGACTTGCAGCGGTCTGATACTCCTTCCATTTCAAAATGATCGCTTGCACAGTGCTCCTTGGGATGTTTAAAGCTTGGGAAATCTTTTTGTATCCAAATCCGGCTTTAAACTTCTCCACAACAGTATTACGGACCTGCCTGGTGTGTTCCTTGGTCTTCATGATGCTCTTTGCACTTTCAACAGAACCCTGAGACTATCACAGAGCAGGTGCATTTATACAGAGACTTGATTACACACAGGTGGATTCTATTTATCACCATCAGTCATTTAGGACAACATTGGATCATTCAGAGATCCTCGCTGAACTTCTGGAGTGAGTTTGCTGCACTGAAAGTAAAGGGGCCGAATCATTTTGCACGCACCACTTTTCAGTTTTTTAATTGCTAAAAAAGTTTAAAATATCCAATAGATTTCGTTCCACTTCACAATTGTGTCCCACTTGTTGGTGATTCTTCACAAAAAATGAAAATTTTATATCTTTATGTTTGAAGCCTGAAATGTGGCAAAAGGTTGAAAAGTTCAAGGGGGCCGAATACTTTCGCAAGCCACTGTATATTCTGAACATGGATGTGTATTCCTTGGATTTCTGTTGAAGTTTTGTACTATGGTTTTGTTTTTTACTTTTGTATAAAATTGGTTGCTTGATTCTTTTTAATAAAAGATCAATAGTGCCCCATCATTGGTGTCAGTGGGAGGAATAGTGCCCCATCATTGGTATCAGTGGGAGGAATAGTGTCCCATCATTGGTATCAGTGGGAGGAATAGTGCCCCATCATTGGTATCAGTGGGAGGAATAGTGTCCCATCATTGGTATCAGTGGGAGGAATAGTGTCCCATCATTGGTATCAGTGGGAGGAATAGTGTCCCATCATTGGTATCAGTGGGAGGAATAGTGTCCCATCATTGGTATCAGTGGGAGGAATAGTGTCCCATCATTGGTGTCAGTGGGAGGAATAGTGCCCCATCATTGGTATCAGTGGGAGGAATAGTGCCCCATCATTGGTATCAGTGGGAGGAATAGTGCCCCATCATTGGTATCAGTGGGAGGAATAGTGTCCCATCATTGGTATCAGTGGGAGGAATAGTGTCCCATCATTGGTATCAGTGGGAGGAATAGTGTCCCATCATTGGTATCAGAGGGAGGAATAGTGCCCCATCATTGCTGTCAGTGGGAGGAATAGTGCCCCATCATTGCTGTCAGTGGGAGGAATAGTGTCCCAAGGGTCAGATAAAATCAAGCAAAGGGCCACAGTTTGGAGACTTCTGATCTGTATGGTAATTTTGGTTGTAAAGTATATTTCGGGAAGACCTTTTCCCCCTGAGGAGGACCAACAAGGTGAAGTTCTAATTACTGGACTGGAAGATGTTCAACTACATAACGACCTCAGCGGAGTCACTGCTTTTTTTTTTTTTTTACATTTTTTCAAAATGTATTATTTATTGATTTATTTCAGGTTGTGATGTTTTATATACACCCCCCAATAATCAGACAGTAGGATCTCCTCTGAATTGCGCCTTTTTTTTCTCTGCGGCGTCTATGAAAATGAAAGAATCCATTTGGTGAAGTTTGTTGCTGTGAAGAGATTCGGCGATAGAAATGAAGCTCTTGTCTCCTTTCTATGTGAGTCTCCGGCTGGCGAAGTCTCGGTGACGGCGGCCGCCGTTTAATCTCATTTCTTTGCTGCTAAGTCTAATTTGCAGCCCAGGTAATGGAGCGACGGCCCGCGTATGGCGCCGGCGGGGGCGGGCTTTAACCCTTTCCGCTGCAGAAGCTTGCGTTTTTATTCATTGTGAGAGAGGCTGCTGAGTCACAGATGTTCACCCTTCCCAGAGGCTAATTGGAGCGATCGTTTAGCCCCGCGGTCTGCTCTGTAGATATATCGATCCGTGTCTTCCTGTGTTCAGTTGGAAGCGGAGTTTATTGATATGTTGGAAGTCAAATAAAACCCGAGCTTTACAAAAATCAGAACTGTGACAGAGAAATCGTTGTAGAAGGTGAATGATACTCAAGAGTCAGGCCACCCAAACATTACACATTATATTCCCTAAAGTATTGGGACGCCTGCCTTTACACACACATGACCTTTAATGACCTCCCAGTCTTAGTCCGGAGGGTTCAATATTGAGTTGGCTCCGCCCTTTGCAGCTATAACAGCTTCAACTTATCTGGGAAGGCCGTCGACAAGGTTTAGGAGTGTGTCTATGGGAATGTCTGACCATTCTTCCAGAAGAACATTTGTGAGGTCAGGCAC
The DNA here is from genome assembly GCA_037953035.1 of Aquarana catesbeiana. Lineage (NCBI taxonomy): Eukaryota > Metazoa > Chordata > Amphibia > Anura > Ranidae > Aquarana > Aquarana catesbeiana. Next base: position 27,137 of record JBBHAA010002523.1, read on the forward strand.
TGATGTTGGATGAGAAGGCCTGGATCGTAGTCTCCGCTCTAATTCATCCCAAAGTGTTCTATCGGGTTGAGGTCAGGAATCTGTGCAGGCCGGTCAAGTTTCTCCACCCCAAACTCGCTCATCCATGTCTTTATGGACCTTGCTTTGTGCACTGGTCCAAATCATTTGGTGGAGGGGGGATTATGGTGGGGGGGGGGGTTGTTTTTTTTAGGGGTTGGGATTGGCCCCTTAGTTCCAGTGAAGGGAACTCTTAAGGCGTCAGCATACCAAGACATTTTGTGTCTTTCATGCTCCCAACTTTGTGGGAGGAGTTTGGGGAATTTTGCTGCTCTTCTGCACAGTAGCTGTTCTGTCGTTGCTCCGCCCCTTCTACCCCCTTGTCCATTCACAGAACATATTGTATTCTGTATTTTATTTGTGTTTTTGTACTAATATTTGGATGTGTTACATTATATGATATTCTTTGAACCCTTTCAGAAATGTTATGTTATTTCATCCAGGGGGGGTTCTTTTCTCCCTAAAATGTACCTGATGTTCTTAATTTAATATTTTTTAAATGAATTGGAAGGGTGTGCTAAGCTCTCCTAATCAGACACTCATCTAGTTTCTGTAGGCACCTTCATGATTTGCCTTTTAGGAAGGGTGAAGACTTAATTTAATCTTTGTTTCTTTTCTTTTAAAAGGGAAAATCTAGCCAAGGCAATTGTACACGACATCGAATCCGCCATCATTCAATGGAGCCACCAGGTCCGTGGGGTGTTAAACAGGGACTCCTCAGAGCAAATTCTACAAGGCCGCAACCCAAATCCCAACGTGGAGCTCGACTTCTGGAAGAGCAGGTACAGAACCACACAGGGCGTAGTGACAATGACCTCAAGGGGTCGTTTGTATTCGTGAAACCCAACAAACCCAACCTTCCAGACTCCGTCATCTCCCAAACCTGGTGGGAGACTAGTGATATCCTAACGCACACTCCAGCGATATGTAATATTTTGGAGCCCCCCATTTAAACCCTCCTATGTTCTGTTCTAGGTGGTTCTCAGTGGTCCAGCTGCCCTCTGAGCTAGCCATGGACTATAGATTTTTCTCATTCCTAGAACTCTGACTCAACTGTCTGTACAGGTAGAATCCAGGATAACTAAAGGCAAAACTTTTTAGTTTTGGATCTGTTATTCTTGAGGGTATCAAGTATCAGTGTAACATGCAACTGTCTGTTCTTGACTAGGGTAGCTCAGAGGTAGCCATACTTCTAGTAAAAGCCCCTATACCTCCAGCATTTTTATTTAGAATTTTTTTTTTTTTTTGGACTTTTTGTATTTTGACAGCCAGAGCCTGCAGCTGTCAGAATACCAAAAACACTGACTGCAGCTGATTGGATGCAACCACTTTTAATCTGACAAATTTCCGCCCGGTTCCTTCAATTTTCAAATCAAAAGAAATGTCGGACAGGTGGGTGCCAAAAGGGACAATCCTGACTCGAATTACATTCGGTTAATCAGGAACCACCCAAACTCTGCACAGTGTATGGCCAGGTTTAGTCCAGCAGACAGAACACATATCCCTCGCATAAAATGAGACTGTAGAGAAAACATTGTTGAAGTAGAATTGAATTCTCACTACTGTAGGTACAACAGGATTTCTTATACTTTGTGTTTTTCTCCCCCTGCATTGAGAAAATCCAGTAGACCGATTTGTGGATGGTAGAACATTCCAGTAGGGGCTCCACATCACGGCTTTACTGTGATGACTACAGATGAGCATGACTGTGCAATGACCTTGTAATCCAACTCTGAAGTGCACAGGAATGGGTCACCCAGGAGAAGAAAGTACTTTGGCAAAAGTATTAGGTACCCAATGCCCCCAAAACCTGAATGAGGTCACCTTCATGGATGATCAGATGATGACGCCAGCAGAGGCTAACCCGATGCTCCCCAAGCTGCACAAATCCCAGAAAAAATGTAAACCTTGGTTAAGCTTTATTTACCCAGACAACATGAGCAAAGAGTCCTCACTTGAGCCCTACTCTTCAGACACGTTTCGTCCACAATGCTGGGCCTAATTGTCGAGGGCTTATGGGTGAATAAAGTTAACGGCTAGTCTTTTCCTTTGGATTTGTTAAGCAAAGATAGTGCCTGGGGATAAACATGGGACCTAACTTATGGATTAAACGTTGACTTAATCTGCAACAACATATCTGGTTTATTGATGTTCTCAACCAAGGTTGGGTATCTTGAGTAAAAGTTAAGAGTTTTGGATGAAAACATTGATAAGTAGACCTTCTCCATGTGTTTGCGCTTAGATACACCTGAAAGATCATGTTGTATTTCAGATATGCTGACCTGGAGTGTATATTCGATCAACTGAAAACCAGGAAAGTACGCAAAATGGCGCAGCTCCTGGAGAATATAGAGAGCAGCTATTTCCCAGCATTCAAAGCATTGTTCCGAGATGTTGTAGCAGGTAACCTCCGGACAGCACCCCTTGTGTTCTCTGTATGTAAGACTGTTTGTTTCATTCATTTTTTCCAGTGTGAAAACTAAACAATAATCACACATGGTGACCTAACCAGGGCCGGACATTTTTTGGATGGATTAATCCTTTAAAATGCAGTTTTGAATGGAGCCTCAAATATATAAAAAGCTAAGCAGCTTACCAGCTCTTTTTTTTTCTTCTCTTCGATTTCTTTTTGGGCCTGTAGAAGAGAGTCAAACCTCCCTCAAACACCACTGCGTGGGTACCAACCAGCCAATACACACAATGCAGTTCTGATCAACAGTAAACCCTCCTCATAAACAATTGGTCAGGTGTTGGGAGCTAATTTGTTAACAAGTGAAGACGCACACTCTGATTTTTTACGTTTGCCCTCATCATATACTGATTCATTCATATAGGCAGAGGCTGCTCATCCACAAGGCAACTTAGGTAGAAGCCCACCAGGGCCCATTGTATGTGCAGGGGCCCAACGATACCCATCATACTCCTGCAGGGAGATGGTGCGATTGGTCAAAGCTGTGCACCAGTCTATCATTTCACAAGAATGCATGGACTTGCAGGCAGCTGTCTACCAGTACAGCTGATGCAGATACTTCTCTGTGACTATGGTATTCCTTATCAATCTCAATTATAAAAAGAGGGGCCTGTGACAGAACACCTTGGTACCCCGCTTGGGTGCTTCCGCCAAACAGTGCCTCCTGCCCTCCAAACTGTTCCAGCAGACTGAGAGCTAATACCAGGCCTTTTACCCCAAGCATTGTACACAGACAAGATGTTGGGCTAAGAACCAAAGGAATGACTCTTTATTGAACTGAAATATAGTTTTTTTTTATACACTTCAAAAGTAGGTCAGTCACCACATGAACAATGAAACCAAATATACACCCAAAACATCACACAATGGTAAATAACGAGGTAGAGTTGACACAAAGCTAATCCCCTCCTGTAGGAACCTTCAAGAGTTGGCCAAATTAGCCAACAGACAGAAACAATAGGTAACTCAATTAACAATGGGAATTCACACCTAGGGAGAAAAACACTTAACACATAACACCTTAAACAGATTATATCAGGAGACCTCAGAATTAGGTTGCTTTGAGCTGATGATATTAACATCTGCTCTGAGTATCTCAATCTAAAGTAGTCATTGCTGGTTTTGGCCATAGAGGCCCTAAATATGTATCTGGGTCCTTCAGTTCTTAGAGTCTGTGTGTTGTGGGGAGACATGGACTTGAATCAGAAACATGACTCCAGGGTCCCTCAGGCACACACCTCCCAAAGAGTAGTGTTCCCTTAAAAGCCAGGGCTCATAGTCAGTAGATGCGAAGCGTACATCCAGGAACTCCCAACTACAATCTTCATACCCCTGCAGGGGGATAGTGCAATCTGTCAAAGCTGTGCACCAGCCTACCACTCCACAAGGGAGGATGGTCTTGTAGGCAGTTGGTATCTTCCAGTATGGACAAGCAGATGGGGTGACTTCTTTGTGCAATCAATGTAAATCGAAGGGTCATGGGCCAAAGCTACTACATTGCCTAGGGCCCATTCTACCTCCCTCCATCTCTGCATATTGGTGATGGGACTACTTTCTATTCCAGTGCTTATTCCTGATCCCAGTGTTGTCGGCAGTGTCATCTGTATGTTTTTATACCTGCTTCTCATTTCCAGCATTGTCGGAGGCCCAGGACATCAACCTGCACCTCAAACCTCTCCAGCGCCATTTTGAAGAAATTGAGAATGTGGATTTTAACGAAGTGAAGCCTCTGATCGTCCCTCTGATGCACGTCCTGTGTTTGGTGTGGGCTCACTCCAAGTACTACAACACCCCGACCCGCATCATTGTCCTTCTTCAGGAAATCTGCAACCTCTTTATCCAGCAGGTGAGTGGATCCCCCCCCCCACCCAAGTTGAATGATTCCACCTATATTCGGCTTACGGTGCATTTTTTTGCTCTTCGTTGTGAAGTGTTTTACGATGGTAATGTGACCAGTTTATTGAAAATAATTTTTTAAATGAGTAATAATGTTTTACAAATCATAGTTTCATAGTAGATAAGGTTAAATAAAGACAATAGTCCATCCAGTTCAACCAGTGTAGGTGTACATGTGTTAGTGTCTACACTTATTTCTCATATCTCTGTATATTGTGTTCTTTAAGATGCACATCCAAGAGTCTCCTCAAAATATCCATACTCCCTGCAAATCTTCTGTGTAGTGTGTCATGTACACCATACGGCCAACATAATGATGGCCCCGCCTCCATCCAAATGATGGAGTTCAGGTTTTTCCATTGAAGTTCCAGTTTAGACTATTGAGCACTTCCAACCGGTCACGTACCTTATAGCAGAGCCTCCCTTACAGCCTCAGCTCAAGTACCACTGGTAGTGAGACAGGGGCTGCAAGAGTGCGGCGAGGTACAAGGGCCTGTAGAGTGTCCAGCCAACTGAACAGGTAAGTAGCAGGTGCTTCACCAGGGAATGGATCAGGTGGGCCGGTACAGCAGAAGCAGCCAGTCTCAGAGCTAGGCAAACAGTAGGCTTGCAGTTGCTTGGCTGACAGGTGACTTGTTACAGGTGCAGAGTAGGCTGGTGGCACATTGCAGGTGGATGACCAGTAAGGACCAGGTAAGTAGCTTGCAGAGCTAGGCAAATGGATAGCAGGATGCATGGTCAGAAGAGCCAGGTCAACAACAGACAGTCGAATACAGGTATAAACAGCCAGCAAGAGCATGGTCAGCATACAGGCAGAGGTCAGCAACACTGGAGCAGGTAGGGGAGCAGAGTCCAGAGAAAAGCCAAGGACAGCTAGTGTTCAAGCGTGGTCAGGACAAGCTGGGCCAATCACAGGAGTCAGATACAGGTACAGGCACAGGAGCATAGGGAGAGCTTTAGATAATAGAGCACTGACTAGAACAACTGCTGCCCTTAAATATGGTTCCATTGTCAGCTGTGGGTGCACCCGCACATGTGCACTTGCGTGCGCACATGCACACATGCACACAGCTTTTCCAAGCAAAACGAGCACTGGCAGGCCTGCACATCTGTATGCACCTTAAAGTCCTACTAATGTCTCAGTTTTTTTTTTCTTTAAAAATAACAAACATGTTATACTGACCTGCTCTGTGTAATGGTTTTGCACAGAGCAGCCCCAAACCTCCTCTTCTCAGGGTCTCTCACCAGCGGTCCTGGCCCCTCCCTCCTGCCGAGTGCCCCCACAACAAGCAGCTTACTATGGGGACAGCTGAGCCACTGCTCCGTGTTTTCATTCAGACACAGAGCAGCAGTCTGGCCCCTCCTCCTCTCTCTCCTCATTTGCTCACTGAGGGAGGGAGAGATGCTGGAGCCAATGAGGAGGGAGGGTCCTGGGCAGCCGAGACACTCCAGGAACATCACCGGATCGAGGTGGGCCCAGGTAAATATTAGGGGGGCTTCTGCACACAGAAAAATGCATTAGGATAAAAAAACCTTTACAACCACTTTTATCTTTTATCTGCACTATGGCCAGTGTTCTCCTGACATTACCTGGTGGTAACATTTTGGGGAAAACCCTTTTTTGTTCCAGCATGACTGCACCCCTGTGTACAAAGCCAGCTCTTTAAAGTCATGGGTTTGACCTGTTTGTTGTGGAGGAACTTGAGTTGGCCACACCTCAACCCTACTAAACAGCTTTTGGGATGTGTTAGAATGTCAATGATGAGCCAGGTCTTCTCATCCAACACCAGTACCTAACCTAACAAGTAGCCACAAAATCCCATGGTTTGGGAATGAGATGTCCAATAAACTCACACGGGTATGATAGTAAGGTGTTCACAAATCTTTGGCCATATGGTGTATTTTTATGGCACTGTGTGTAGGCGTTCATTACATATGAAGGTTCTGCGTCACTTTTTGCGCTTGCTCAATGCAATTCCATCACCTGGGTCAGATTACCCAAAAACAGACCTGTTGTCTGCTTAGCAGATTTTTTCTTGGCAGTGTTTCAGTAGGGCACAGGGATATAACAGTCCACAAATTGGCCTTAATTGATCCTTTGTTTGTGGTCCAATGTAGGCTCGAACTTATCTGAACCCAGAAGATCTACTGAAGGGGGAGACAGAGGAGAGTTTGTCCAGAGTCCAAGAGGTCTTGTCTACATTGCGCTTCCTAATACAGACCTTTGAAGACCGAAGGGAGAAGCTCCCAAGCTACTACAAGAATGGGCAAGAGGTGAAATCTTGGGACTTCCCATCAATATTGGTCTTTGTGAGGCTAGAAGGCTTCATCCGGAGGCTGGAGACCATCGAGGTGAGGGCAACAATTGTCTGTGATGGTGTTTTGGGGTTCCTGATTGTGGTCAAGACTGTTTTTACAAAGGGGGGCAGAATGGACACCAAGTCAGGTCCATCAGGATGGGGGAGCTAGCACGAAATTTTCAGGTGATGACATATGATCTCCAATTTCACTCCAGGTGATCTAAGGTCCATCAGGGCCATTGTTTTAAGAAGAGTTTCACTTTTTTTTTGAATATTGGTGTAGTTTTAGTCGATCCAAGATCAATATGATCTTACAGTTTCATAGCAGAATTATAAAAAGCACATAAACATGTTGATTAATTATAATCTCCCCAACCCTATTCATTAAATAAATACTAACATTTATTACTAATGTAGCAAGGTCCCAGGCCTCCTTTGGTCTAATGAGAACCTCCAGAACCAGAGACAACTGACATCCTTCAGTATATGGTGGGTTGTGAGGCATGGTGGGTGTAAAGTAGCTAAAGTTATTGGGCGCCAGACACTTCTTGAATGCAAAAGAGAGTTTTTCTCTTAACAAACTTTTCAGAGAGAGAAGGTTAGGGCCAGGACACCCTTAGGTTGTTTCAAGTGCAACTGGCAGACTCTGAGACTTCAATAGGAGAACAGCCATGCATGGAAAGGCATCCAGAAAGACGCCACATCTGCATGTGCAGGAATGCTGTCGGCTATGGCAACAGTCTTTAACAGTTCCTAACTTAAAGTTTAAAAGTTCCTTTATCTTCCACTAAAATCTCTTCTTGTAGTTCTTCAGCCCACTGAGCTCCTGGTCTCTCACTGGACCCTCTGATTCACTGTCACCGAATCCCTTGAGCTCCTCCAATCTTCACGGTTGTACCTTCCTCAAGTGTCACCCCCCGCTTCTCTGCTGGGTCCCTAGCTTGGCACTCTAGATGCCTCTCAAGCTTCACCCCACTGGCCTGCTCGGTCCCTGGCTTGACACACAAGGCTGCTCTTCAAGAGTCACCTCCGCTGGCTGGGTCCCTGGCTTGATACCCACTGAAGTTTCCTGATTCTTCACCGTCCCCGGTTGGTGAGAATACTGCTCCGGGACTGGCTTCAGTTACTCACAGTGGTCCCTGATAATGAAGGTCCCTTAGTGGCGACAGCTTCCCTTCTACCTCCGGCAGGCAGAACCGTCACTTTTGGTTGGACTGCAAGCCACAGTGCCAACCTGCGCTGCTCTCCTGCTTCTAGATAGGCCCTCAGACAGCCTAGCAGCCAGATGTGCCTGGGATAGGCCCAAACTCTGGCCTAGCAGCCCGGGCAATACAACACACGTCCACCCAGACAGCCGTCCAGGTGGCACAGAACACAGATCACCTGACTCCACCCAAATATATAGACTCTCCCAGCAGGCCAAGGGATCCAAGAAAACCCCTGCCCATTGGCTGAGATACCCCATATACCCATAATATGACCTTGCGTTGCCCTTCTCGTATCTAGTACCACCTAGTACCCGGCCACCTAGTGGTAGAAGAGAAAAGTGCAACAAGGCCAAACTTAAAGAGAATTTGATGGGTCTCTAACAATTAGCCAATATGACTATTCCTGGCAATTTTTGAGGAGCAACCCTGCCTAAATTCTAGGGTGCTACACTAAAGCTCCCCACCACACCATCTGTATCCACTTATGTGAGGACCTCAGAGTCCCAGTAGCTGCTTTCTTCAAGGTGGAATTCACATGTGATCAGGCCAAAGATCACCCAGGCATCAAGCATTGCATTGCGGGATGAGGGAGAGCAGGTCTGGCCCGTAGTCAGAAGATTTTTTTTTTTTTAGGCTTGACCTAGCCCAAAAGTGGGGCACAGTGAGTTGGTACTGTAAAGTTAAGAAATAATATTGAAGCTTAGCCTGGATAAGCCAGGGATGAAGGGGGGCCCCCGAAACGCATCAGTAGCGGCAGGGGAACAGCGTTCTCTGTGTTTAAGGTCCACCAGCCTTCAGATATTGTTGTGAAACATCCTGATTACCCCATGCTGACTTTCTGCATGGTCTCTAAAATGTCTCGTCACGTGATCTGTCAGTCATGTGACTTTAAATAAAAAAAGCAGATGTGGTGTCCATTGGAGAGCGAATAGTGTTAACTACTGTCCATTTTAAACTCTGTGCAAGACCATCAGATATTTGATATGTATGTATCTAACCACCTCCTCCTTCCATCACTCAGCATTCAGTGCAGCCATTTCCACTGCATGGCTGATTTTAAGTTTCAGCTGTATGTGGCAACTCAGTATAACCATAGACATGTCTAGACACTGGCTAGACAGAGAAATAATTTTCTCACTTTTGAGTAAATAGAAACATGAACAATATTATATATCTGGTTAGAATTGTTCTTCGTTGTAGACTGAAGTCCTCTAATTTGTAGAAAATCGATTTTTCCCTCGGGCTGAGTAACCCTTTCCTCACCAGCCTCGCTCACCTCGCTCCTCGGCGCCTGCCTTAACGCACCTAAATCCAATTTGCTACAGAGAAGTAATTACATTCCAGTGGGGGATATCCTCGTCGCTGTGAAGCCAGGGAAGGAGGATTACAAATCATCCCGCAACACGTTGTCTTATTTTCAGGAATTAGCGGCAGATGACGGTCAAAGCCGAGCGAATTATTTTTAATACTCCATTTAGCTGTCAGTTCTAATGATGAAATGATCTGACCCATCTGTTGGAGCAGGTGTGAAGAACATGGTAGGGTTCACAAGTCTATTAAAATGTGTCATGGGTCAGTGGGATCGGGAGAATGAGATGGATAGTGACGATCAGTTTATACAATTGTGGGTACTTCCTCTTCTGTGACAACAACTGAAAAACAGGAATGGTGGGAAGACATCTGTTCAAGAGAGGACACTTCTTGTGTCTCCGGAGAGAAAGTGAAGAGAATTTTTATGCTGTTCAAGACAAAGGGATTTACATTGAATTTGTCATCTATCATTGACTTAATTCCATTGGAGGCTTTATTGATCCTTTCCATGAACACCCCAACTGCCATTGACCTGATTCCATTAGGTGGTTTACTGATCCTTTCCATGAACACCCCAACTGCCATTGACCTGATTCCATTAGATGATTTACTGATCCTTTCCATGAAAACCCAAACTCTCATTGACTTGATTCTTTTACATAGTTGGGGTTTTCATGGAAGGAACAGTAATCTATGTAAAAGAATCAGGTCAATGGGAGTTTGGGTTTTCATGGAAGGATCAGTAAACCATCTAATGGAATCAGGTCAATGGGAGTTGGGGTGTTCATGGAAGGAACCGTATACCACCTAATGGAATGAAGTCAATGAGAGTAGGGGGTTTTAAACTAACTAATAAATAAAAGAAATTCTCCTCCATTGATTTGGAGACAATGCAGATGACGTTTTATGCTGGTCTTGCATTTTCATAAAAGTCCTAAGCAGCTCCTCCCCCCTTTGCTTTCTGAGCCTCCCCATTGGTCCTTTTAATCTGATGACTGATAGTGCTGGACCAATAAAATTGAGACATCAGATGGATATACTGTGGAGAGCATCTTCCTTCAAGGGAGTTGACCTGTGATGAAGGTATAGTGTATGTGGACTTTGTTCTGGTCCTAGCTTGCTACCTCTCTGAGCGTTCGTGAGGTGGGTATTGAGGAGTGCCTAGTACAGAATTCATGTCCCTTAAAAGGTCTTTTTAAAGTGTTTATTGGCTAAGAACATCAAATGCATTCAACGCATTTCAGGGAAAGGACCTCCCACTTTCTTAAGGCTTGACCAGTCGACGTTATTACCTAACTGGCAGTTCATAGTGCCCCGTAAGATATAACAGTCAATATCAAGCCCTAACCTAGGTCTTTATTGCATCTCAACCTAATTCTAATAACATCTACTGAGGAAGCCCTGAGGAAGCGAGAGGCCTTTCCCCCAAAACTTGTTGGCTGTATTTGATTCTCCTTAGCAATAAACATTTCAGAAAGTTATATGAAATTTTGTACTAGACACTTTAATGTGATAAGCAGCTTGACAAACTAATGCAGAGCCTTCAAAAGTTGGGAGAGGAGGTGGGGCCAAACATTTTTTTTTCGATGACTGGTTGGAATTGACTTCAGCTGCTTATATCTCCTAATCCACCGATCATTATGGCATGCAGATTTGACTGATCATAATCTCTAATACAAAGAGAGAAAAGTCCTGTATGTGGAAAATCACTACAAAACCTGTGTGTGGAGGGCCTCAGCCCAGGCTCCATCTAGGCCACCCCTCCCAACATGTTTCGCCCCATCCACGTGGCTTAATCATGGCTTATAGAACCTTTCTCACTTTGTATTGGTATTCACGGAGCTGGGATGAGCTCTGTCCTCACCTGCACTCTCAGCGACTTTTTATAGAAGAGAACCCATTGGAGCCTCAAGCAGCACCCGCAACTTTGCATTGGTTCACGGTGAAGATCGTTTCTGCTTATGTATTTGTTTATAGAATGTTTAGACTGGATTATGACAGGTTCCCTTTAAATGTGTTTTATATCCTCCGCTGCTTGTCGTGTTATGGCTCTGTAGTTTTTATTCCCTTTTCCTGGCTCATTCTGCTGCCTGTCAGTGGCGGGAGTGAGTCTCCTCTTGCAGTTAAAATAATGGACAGTATTAGCGGGAACATTCTGCTCCTTCACAGGAACACCGACAGAATACAAAACTTTATCGATCTCTTTTCTGTCTCCTGTAACCCTTTCATGTCCTCCGGAGATGAGACTTTCTGCTGGCCTGAGCTAACGGAAAATAAAGAGAAACTCCACTTATCTAAAGGCCAACCGAAGAGTATTTTTTAAAGTGCATATTGGAATCTCTTTGACAGGCTGGCCCAGATTGGTAGACGGGCCACACAGGCCAGTACCTGGGGAGGCAGATTCTTCAAGTGCATCTCTATAAAATATATAATCTATATATAATATACCTTGCTTTGTGCACTGGTCCAAACCATTTGGTGGAGGGGGGGGGGGTTATGATGTGGGGTTGTTTTTCAGGGGTTGGGTTTGGCCCCTTAGTTCAAGTGAGGAGAACTCTTAAGGCGTCGGCATACCAAGACATTTTGGACAATTTCATGCTCCCAACTTTGTGGGAGGAGTTTGGGGATGGCCCCTTCCTGTTCCAACATGACTGCCCACCAGTGCACAAAGCAAGGTCCATAAAGACATGGATGAGTGCCTGCACAGGACTCTGTACAGGCCAGTCAAGTTCCTCCACCCCAAACTGGCTCATCCATGTCTTTATGGACCTTGCTTTGTGCACTGGTGGGCAGTCATGTTGGAACAGGAAGGGGCCGTCCCCAAACTGTTCCCACAAAGTTGGGAGCATGAAATTGTCCAAAATGTCTTGGTATGCTGACATCTTAAGAGTTCCCTTCACTGGAACTAAGGGGCCAAACCCAACCCCTAAAAAACAACCCCCACACCATAATCCCCCCTCCCCCCCACCATAATCCCCCCTCCACCAAATGTTTTGGACCAGTGTACAAAGCAAGGTCCATAAAGGCATGGATGAGCGAGTTTGGGGTGGAGGAACTTGACTGGCCTGCACAGAGTCCTGACCTCAACCCGATAGAACACCTTTGGGATGAATTAGAGCGGAGACTGTGGGCCAGGCCTTCTCATCCAACATCAGTGCCTGACCTCACAAATGCTCTTCTGGAAGAATGGTCAAACATTCCCATAGACACCCTCCTAAACCTTGTGGACGGCCTTCCCAGAAGAGGTGAAGCTGTTATAGCTGCAAAGGGCGGTGCCAACTTAATATTGAACCCTCCGAACTAAGGCTGGGATGTCATTAAAGGTCATGTGTGTGTAAAGGCAGGCGTCCCAATACTTTTGACAATATAGTGTATATAATCTCTCCCACTTATATGTATATTTCTGTGCAGTATTAAAGGAGAATACACATCTATATTCACCTCCCTGCAGCATTGGTCATGTTGGTGCACTTCTGTGACCCACGTGAGGATTATGGCCAAAAAAAAGCTTTGGTCATACTGTACCTCTACTTTAAACTACATCAGGTTACTATTGTTCTGTAGTATGCTGACATCTAGTGGTGGCTTGGGACCACTTCAACATGTTTACTTACCAGTGGATATAAAAAGTCTACACATCCCTATTGGTAAAATGCCAGATTTCTGGGATGTAAAAAAATGAACTTTTTCCACCTTTTTAATGTGACCTATAAACTGTACAACTCAGTTGAACAACAAACTGAAATCTTTTTAGGTGGAGGGAAGTAAAAATAAAAAAATAAAATAATGTGGTTGCATAAATGGGGATGTCGCTGTGTTCAGAATTAAGCAATTACATTCAAACTAATGTTAAATAGGAGTCAGTACACACCGGCCATCATTTAAAGCGCCTCTGATTAACCCCAAATAAAGTTCAGCTGTTCTAGTAGTCCCTTTCCTTTCCTTTCCTTTCTCCTTTCCTTTCCTTTCCTTTCCTTTTTCCTTTCCTTTCCTTTTTCCTTTCCTTTCCTTTTTCCTTTCCTTTCCTTTCCTTTCCTTTTTCCTTTCCTTTCCTTTTCCCTTTCCCTTTCCCTTTCCCTTTCCCTTTCCCTTTCCCTTTCCCTTTCCCTTTCCCTTTCCCTTTCCCTTTCCCTTTCCCTTTTCCTTTTCCTTTTCCTTTTCCTTTTCCTTTTCCTTTCCCTTTCCCTTTCCCTTCCTTTCCTTTCCTTTTTCCTTCTTAATCGCGTCCTACAGCAAAAGCCATGGTCCTCAGAGAGCTTCCAGAGCATCAGAGGGATCTCATTTTTAGAAGGTATCAGTCAGGAGAAGGGTCCAAGGCATTAGATATACCATGGAACACAGTGAAGACCATCATCATCAAGTGGAGAAAATACGGCACCACAGTGACATCACCAAGAACTGGACGTCCCTCCAAAATTGTTGAAAAGACGAGAAGAAAACTGATCAGGGAGGCCACCAAGACGCCTACAGCAACATTGAAGAAGCTGCCGGAATATCTGACAAGTATTGGCTGTGTGGTGACAACAATCTCCCGTATTCTTCATATGTCTGGGCTATGGGGTAGAGTGACAAGACGGAAGACTTTTCTTAACAAGAAAAACATACAAGCCCGGCTAAATTCTGCAAAAACACATCTGAAGTCTCCAAAAGCATGTGGCGAAATGTGTTCTGGTCTGAAGAAACCAAGGATGAACTTTTTGGCCATAATTCCAAGTTATGTTTGGCGCAAAAACAACACTGCACATCACCAAAAGAACACCATACCCACCGTGAAGCATGGTGGTGGCTGCATCATGATTTGGGGCTGTTTTTCTTCAGCTGGGACAGGGGCCTTAGTCAAGGTAGAGGGAATTATGAACAGTTCCAAATATCAGTCAATATTGGCACAAAACCTTCAGGCTTCTGCTAGAAAGCTGAACATGAAGAGGAACTTCATCTTTTCAGCATGACAACGACCCAAATCATCCATCCAAATCAACAAAGGAATGGCTTCACCAGAAGAAGATTCCCAGCCAGAGCCCAGACCTGAATCCCATTGAAGATCTGTGGGGTGATGTGAAGAGGGCTGTGCACAGGAGATGTCCTCACCATCTGACAGATTTGGAGTGTTTTTGGACAAATATTGCCAAGTCAAGATGTGCCATGCTGATAGACTCCTCCCCAAAAACACTGAGTGCTGGAATAACATCAAAAGGGGCTTCAGCAAAGTATTAGTGTACGGGGTGTGCAAACTTATGTGACCAGATTATTAAATTTTTTTTAGTTTTACTTCCCTCCACCTAAAAGATTTCAGTTTGTTGTTCTCCTTAGGGTTAGGGTTAGGTTGTACAGTTTTTAGGTCACAGTAAAAAGTTCTGAAATGATTTATCTTTGTCTCATTTCTTTACATTTCAGAAACCAGAAATTTTACCACCCGGGGTGTGTAGACTTTTTATATCCATTGTATGTGATTTGGTGTCTCCATCTGTCGCCCCCTTTCTCTTTAGTGCTTGTTAGTTCAGTCCTAGCTCGGCCTTCCTAGCTTCTTCCATGTAGCCTCACTCTGTGTAATTTTTATCCAGAGACAGGGGCTTTGGAAAGTCATTGTCTTTCTACACTTGTTGCGCCACCCCCAATTGGGGGTGGCGCAACAAGTGTAGGAGCCGCTTGGTCATTTTGGGTTCTCTGTTTTGCTCCGCAACCCCAAGAACAACCTCCGCCCCTCTGGCAAACCTGGTTAAATAAAATTACCGCAAACACAAGTGCAAAAGACTCCAAAAGGAATAATGGAGTTTGCAAGATTTTTTTTTTTACTAGAGATTGAGTCAAAGAAAGAAAGAAGAATATGACTGTAAATATTCCTCAAATTGCCAATTTTACCATTAAACAGAGAATATGCAATGAAATGACAATTACAGTAACTCAGGCGGTAATTACCAACAGGCCCCAAGAGAACCTATGACCCCAGGAAAGAGAGGTAGAAGAAAGACCTTGTATCAAACAGCTCCCTCTAAACCTTGATGCCACGGGGGTCAAACAGGATAACCGGTACAATAAATGACAACACAATATGTGAAAAATGCATTGAGCAAAACCTAAATGAGAGTTCCACTTTAATACAACAAGTATTTTAAGCTGGACCCCTTTGGTGGGAGTCCTTGATGTAAGGTGTCCAAGATCTTCAGCTAGCTATGAAGGGGCCCAAGATGTTGCTGAGCATCTGAGACCAGCAACAGTGGATGTACCAAGCAGGGTGTCTCTCAGGGAAAGCCTTGGGTGTATAAAGGAAAGGGTAAAGGTGTCTGCATGCAGTGTCTCCAATATAATGCTAAGGGTGGGCTTCTGACCAATCACCATGCCTGGAGATAACCAGGCTCATGGAGATAAGATGTCCCGAAATAGGCTCTTGAAGGATCTGCAATCAGATAGAAGATGCTCGACTAGCAACCTGACGACCCAGGGATTCGGCAGTGTCCGAATGGGTGTACATGAGAATGGTCCCCAATAGCCACTCTGTGAGAGGCCAGCAGCTGAAGATCTGCCTCCAGAGATAATGCTCACTAACGGAAAGGCTCTCCACGTCGTCCAGGCCACGCTTACACTGACCAGGGGAGTCTAGCCTCTCACTCCTGTAGCTGTAGGTCCCGTGTCCCAAAAGGGAGAGCCTGTGTCCTACCGAAAACTCCAACTCGCCAAAATCCCCAAACACAACCCTTCCGGTGACCCTCCAGCAGCAATAATTGCAGACTGCGACCAGTTGCCTGTTTTCACAGAACAGCATATATTGTACGGCACACGACAAGCTGGCTGTTTTGACAGAACGCCGGGTAAGGAGGAAAAAAGTTGTCACAGCCTTGGAAGCGGCCATGTTGTTGGTTAGTATCGGGTGGACTAACAACGTCCACTCATATGGTGTACCGCAGTGTAAACGCTGCCGCTGTTCTGTCAAAACGGCCAACTCGTCCAAATCTCCAATTTATTGGTGTTGCAGAGTCCCCAGAAGTGATGTGGTTGGACATTTTGGGGAGTTAGAGTTTTTTTCGGCAGAACACCTGCCCTTAAGCAGTGGAATTTATCGCCTTTCCCAGTGTGCTCCTTGGTTGTCAGCTTTTTGGTAAGTGTAGTTTAGTCGGTCCTGAAGATTGCAGTATGTCCTGGCGATGGGACTACATGTCCCAAGATGCTCTGCTTGTGTAAAGAAGTGGTCCCACTCTGCTGGCAGGAAATGATGCAACTGTCCTAGCACTGAGCACTAGAGGGAAAAGGTGATATCTCAGTCTCACCTGTGAGTGTCCCTGGGTTGCAGGACGGCATAGCTGGCACTTGGCTGCACAATTTAAAAGAATGGAAGAATTTGCGGAAATAAAAATTGTGTTGGATTCAACTTTGGATGGCGCCAGGTTAGCAGGTGACCAGACTGTCTGGACAGACCTGTCTAAGGAGGTATGGCAATGCATAAAGCAGGATTTGAAGCATAACTTTTCATAGGCAGGAAAACGGGAGATACTAAACAATTCACCAAATGGGTAATTCATATTTATTATTAATAGACTGGCGGTGAAATCCAACTCTGGAAAAAATGAGTATTAATAAACATAATAATGTTATTGTTCAGATTTTCATCTGAATTCTATTAATACTTCATTTCTCCCTGCACTTTATTATAACATTTCAAAGTGGATTTAAATCAAATCACTAAACTCTCAAAGAAATATTATTGTGTTACTTTTGTGAAGTCATTTTCAATATTTTTACATCTGCAGCTTTTTTATTTTTAACAATCCCTAGTGATCCTGCCATGAAAGTCCTTGTTCAGGAACATCCTGTTCTAGGGTGACAACTGTCACCCAATTGTGCTCCTGCGTTGTCACCTTGTCACATGATGGAGATTGCAAGCTAATGTGCCGACGTACATTGCGCAGGCACGGTCCATTGTTGTCACCAGGGCAGGACAAGGGGTGGGCTGGACAAGGGGTGCGCCGGACAAGGGGTGCGCCGGACAAGGGGTGCGCCGGACAAGGGGTGGGCCGGACAAGGGGTGGGCCGGACAAGGGGTGGGCTGGAAAAGGGGTGGGCTGGACAAGGGGTGCGCCGGACAAGGGGTGGGCTGGAGGGGCGGTTTCCCTCTGGTGCAGTTCGGGATCTTTTCCCTGGGCGCTGGAAGACCTTGTCCCAGCACTGGTTGTCACTATCGGGAAACTGGTCTGCAGCAGTGATGGGCAGCTGATGCTGGAGTGAGTGCATGTAGACAAGAAGTAACTGAAGGAGACTGCAGGAGATCAGCAGCGCTGTGAAAGGAATATGGATAAAAAAAAAAAAAACAGGGAGTCTGTGCATGGCCCCCAGTGCACGGGGCAAACCCAGGGGCATCCAGTTATTGTTTTATATCTACTTGAATTTGGTAGTACAAAGGGTTATTTTAATGCAGGAGTCAGCAATCCATCGATCATCTGAAATCCATCTGCATTGCTTATTTCTGATGCCTGCACCCTTCTTTACTAACCACTGACCCCTGCACTGTGCGTTACATACTACTGACCTCTGAACTCTACATTACATATCACTGACCTCTGCAGTGCATACTACTGACCTCTGTAGTTTACGTTACATACTCCTAACCCCTGCACTCTACAATACATACTACTGACCTCTGCATTACTTGTTCCTGCCCCTTGCACTATGTGTTGGATACTACTGACCTCTGAACTCTGCATTACTTATCCCTGATCTCTGGACTGTGCTTTACAGACTACTGAACTCTGAACTGTATGTCTCATGCTACTGAACCCTGAACTATGTATTACTTATTTCTGATCTCTGACCTCTGCGTTACTTATCCCTGAAGTCTGCACTGTGCATTACATACTACTGACCTCTGAACTCTGTGTTACTACTAACCTCTGCATGACATACTACTGACCTTTTGAGCTCTAAGTTACTTGCTCCTGACCTCTGCACCCTACCGGTACAGACCATTGATGACCTCTCAACTCTCCGTTACTCCTGTCCCCCTCACTCTGCATTATTTACTCCTGACCCCCTCACTTTTCATTACTCTTGACCCCCTCAATCTGCATTACTTACTCCTGACCCCCTCACTCTGCATTACTTACTCCTGACCCCCTCACTCTGCGTTACTCCTGACCCCCGCCCCCTGCAATTACTTTTGACCTCTAAACTCTTGTTCAGGTAGATCTCCAACTCTCTCCAGGGTTCTAATGTGACAAGTGCACCGACCTATAGGAAACCATTTACGTTTCAGTCTGCTGCATTCAGCTCACAGAAAGTCGTATTCCGATCGATTTTATATCATACTCATAGTCTGCATGTCTTTTGACACTCATGTCCTCAGCTTGTCTGTAGGTGACGATGATGTCCTCTCACCTCCACACGTTGTCTTCTCCTACTGATCAGTGTTTTGTGTCTACAGGATTTGTTAATCACAGCGCTGGACATGATGAAACTGGAGAAAATTGAGTTTGGAGGGGTTAAAGGAAAAGTCTTAAGCCAGACAGTGGCGGATATGTACCTGGAGTTTCAGGAGACGTACAAAGTGTTCTCCGAGCGAACCTACGACTGCCTGGACAACGAGAACAAGGTGAGGATCTGAATTACATATCTGCTCAAAACATTCATGCACAGCCCTTAGGATGGGTCACATAGATTGGTGAAGGGTGGGATGTCGGTCCAAATCGGAACCTCTCTATATCCTCTCTGCATCCTTCCCTTTCCTTCAAAGCCAAGGGAAAGATCAGTAACATTAAATTGTATTTTTAGCCAAAGCTACCATCTTGATGAAATAAACTTCACATTGGATGCCCCCCTATCACATTGGAGGTCCCCCTATCACATTGGAGGTCCCCCTATCACATTGGAGGTCCCCCTATCACATTGGAGGTCCCCCTATCACATCGCAGGTCCTTCCTTCATATCAGAGGACCCTCCATCACATCAGAAGTCCCCTCATAACATTGGAGGTCCTCCCATCAAATCATAGGTCCTCCCATCACATCAGAGGTCCTCCCATCACATCAGAGGTCCTCTCTTCATACCAGAGGTCCCCCCATCACATCAGAGCTTCCAATGCAATATTCCCAACGCACACATTCCTGTAAAGAGGGCACTATTTATAAATGGCAAAGCATCCACCGTCTGGAACCGTGTATAGTCAAAGAATGTAATGTCACCAGCACACCGGTATCTCAAAAAATGGGTCCAAAACTTTAATCAGCGATCACATAATTACAGCAGAAAGCGACGTTTCGGAGCCACACAGGACCCCTTCATCAGGCATGTGAGGTCACATGCCTGATGAAGGGGTCTAGCGTGGCTCTGAAACATCGCTTTCTGCTGTAATTATGTGATCGCTGATTAAAGTTTTGGACCCATTTTTGGAGATCCTGGTGTGCTGGTGACATTACTTTCCTTCATATCAGAGGTCCTTCCTTTCATCAGAGGTCCTTCCTTTCATCAGAGGTCCTTCCTTCCATCAGAGGTCCTTCTTTCCATCAGAGGTCCTTCTTTCCATCAGAGGTCCTTCTTTCCATCAGAGGTCCTTCTTTCCATCAGAGGCCCTTCCTTCACATCAGAGGCCCTTCCTTCACATCAGAGGTCCTTCCTTCACATCAGAGGCCCTTCCTTCACATCAGAGGCCCTTCCTTCACATCAGAGGCCCTTCCTTCACATCAGAGGCCCTTCCTTCACATCAGAGGCCCTTCCTTCACATCAGAGGTCCTTCCTTCACATCAGAGGTCCTTCCTTCACATCAGAGGTCCTTCCTTCACATCAGAGGTCCTTCCTTTACATCAGAGGTCCTTCCTTTACATCAGAGGCCCTTCCTTCACATCAGAGGCCCTTCCTTCACATCAGAGGCCCTTCCTTCACATCAGAGGCCCTTCCTTCACATCAGAGGCCCTTCCTTCACATCAGAGGCCCTTCCTTCACATCAGAGGTCCTTCCTTCACGTCAGAGGTTCTCCCATCACATAAGAGGCCCCCCTATTACATCAGAATTGGTCCTATCACATCAAAACTCCATCATAATGTCAGATGCCCTCCTTCATGTCTAAGTACCCCCCTTAATGCCAAAGCCCCCCTTCAAGCCAGAGTACCCCCATCACATCAGTAACCCCTATAGATTAGAGGCCCCCTATACATGATTCACCCTCATTACATTAAAGCTTTACCATCACATTTGAGCCCCCCATCACCACAGTCCCCCCCCCCCCCCCAAATCACACAGCCCCTCATCGCAGGGCCCCAAAATACACAGCCCCCATCACAAACCAGAGTCAGACATTGTTGTGGTGTGGGTGAGACAGCTGCTGTCTCCAAAGCAATGAAGGACACCATTTGTCCGGGCCCTAGAGCAGTGATGGCAAACCTTGACACCCCAGATGTTTTGAAACTACATTTCTCATGATGCTCCACTACACTGCAGAATGAAGAGCATTATGGGAAATGTAGTTCCAAAACATCTGGGGTGCCAAGGTTCGCCATCACTGCCCTAGAGTGTGATTGGTCGTTATGGTGCTGACGGCTGGCTCACCTGCACCCTGGCAACTCATGACACAGATTCAGAACAAATTGGATCCTGTGTTTGCAGCACCCAGGGGGAACCCAGATGGCACCATGCTTGAGAAACACTGCCTTAGTAGATACATAATAAGATTATAACTGCCTGGCATTCAGTAATGTGTGGCTCCTCTGGGTAATCAGGGCCTGAAACAAAAATCTATAAAATTCTCCAGCTTGTCCAGCATCACCAATGCGATTTTTGTATCACATGTAGCGTTTCAGATGGACACGAGGGGTCAGACGTGAGAGTGTCTGGCCTCCTCCGACGGTAATCCAACTACGTCCTACATCCTTGTTGCTGAGCAGACTACCTGCCAATCATTTCACTTCCCAGAATTGGGGGTTTTAGAGCAGGGGGCCCCTTTGAGCTGTGTAAGCTATGGATGACCCTCTGTTGCGGATTGCGATCAATCTCCTTGGCCTTGACAGTACTGTCTGATTATTATTCCTCCAGCCGTCTGCTGCGTGGGCCTAATTAGTGAACTAATCAAAGTATTTATTAGACTGATATCCAAACCCTTAAAGCATGAGATTTGTTTCATGTTCTGCCAGAGGCGGCACATCAGAGCGCGAGAAGACCTGTTGGTGAGAAGGACCGTCACCTCGACAGATGAAGGCCAAACTTTCCATGCTAGCCAAATTAGGGCTGTAATGTTCACCTTATTATAAAATATCAGACTTCGTATATAGTTTTCTCAAGTGAGACGTCATATCAAACCATCCAGAGGCTCTAGATCAGTCGTCTCCAAACTATGACCCTTTGCTTGCCTTTATCCGGCGCCTGGGGCACTATTCCATTGATTGACATCAACAATTGGGCATAATTCCCGTCGCTGACACCAACAATGGGGCACTATTCCTCCCAGTGACACCAAGGATGGGACACTATTCCTCCCACTGACACCAAGGATGGGACACTATTCCTCCCACTGATACCAATGATGGGGCACTATTCCTCTCACTGACACCAAGGATGGGACACTATTCCTCCCACTGACACCAAGGATGGGACACTATTCCTCCCACTGACATCAATGATGGGACACTATTCCTCCCACTGATACCAATGATGGGGCACTATTCCTCCCACTGATACCAATGATGGGGCACTATTCCTCCCACTGACACCAATGATAGGACACTATTCCTCCCACTGACACCAATGATAGGACACTATTCCTCCCACTGACACCAATGATGGGACACTATTCCTCCCACTGATACCAATGATGGGGCACTATTCCTCCCACTGATACCAATTATGGGGCACTATTCCTCCCACTGATACCAATGATGGGACACTATTCCTCCCACTGATACCAATGATGGGACACTATTCCTCCCACTGACACCAATGATGGGGCACTATTCCCCCCCGCTGACGCCAATGATGCAACATTTTCTACTCCCACTGGCCTTATTCTGGCCCTCCAAAGTCTGAAGGACTGTAAACTTTTGTTCAGACAATTTTGATACTCCCGATCTAGATGGTCAGTGGTGATGATTTGCGCAGGATCGGGTGATGACTGTTGCGTCTGTGACTAACGGCAGACATTCTGGCTGGGAATAATATATGTGCCAGGTTGTGTTTACAGTATATATAGATGCTCAACATTGTAGTGCTTACCCCCGAAGCAGTTGCTGATGTATGGGGTCCCCTAATTCTGGATGACCATGACCCTTCCTGCAATATCACCTATTCTGGTACTCAAATCCTGAAGAAGGGGAATTTATTTGGGCTACACACCCAACAAGGAAACAATAACAAAGAAAAGGCTACTGGAATGAACGGTTACAAGGTATAAAAGATTTGTACAATACAACAAGACAATAAGAGGACCAAGCCAAAAAGGTCCTGAATGGGAGTCATTTCCTTGAGTCCTAAGACTCCCATTCAGGACCTTTGTATTGTACAAATCAGTTTTTACATTAAAACCATTCATTCCAGTTGCTTTTTTTTTTTTTTTTTTGGTATGTGCAGCCCAAATCCCCCTTCTTCACCCTTTGTGTGTCAGAGAGTGTGACATTGCCAGAAGGGTCATGGTCATCCAGAATCGGGGGAACCCATACATCGGCAACTCCTTTGGGGGTAAACACTACACTTTATTTCCATTGTAGAATACCCTTGAGTCCAACAAAGCCTTCAGTGAAAAGGAGGGTAGTGCTTACTCCAGAAGGAGTTGCTGATTTATGGGTTGCCTGATTCTGGACGACGCCGACCCTTCCGGCAATGCCACACTCTCTATCACACAAAGGCTGAAGAAGGGGGATTTATTTGGGCTACACACCCAACAAGGCAACAATACCAAAAAAGTCAACTGAAAAGAATGGTTACAAGGCAAAACAAACTTGTACAATAATTGCAATCTTTACAATAAGTGGCACAGCGTTTACCAAATTCAAGTACAAGTTCTAGACAGGTATGTGAATTTGGTGCATACTGCGTTGCATTTAGAACGCATGCCAGACACTTCTGCAAAATCTGTCTGCTCCAGTCTTTATGAATTCCGGGGAGTGCATTTCTAAAGTACCGAGGCCTCTTGTGAAATAACGAAGAGCGCCACTCTAGGCACAAACATGCAACAACCCGGTGGCTTCAAAGCTGTGCTGGGTGCCAGCATCCAATTGGGAAAATGAAAGCCCAAAGAATAGGGAGCTAAACACCGGTTGCCAGCCCAATCACCATGTGTGGAGAATTGGCTTCAGCTTGTTTCCTCCCAAGCCACGCCCTCCAGATACATTTGACCCTCCCATGGTCTTAGTCATAAAGGTCCTTTATGACTAAGCCCGTGGCAGGGAGAAACATGCCAGAGGGACGTGGTTTAGGAGGAGACAAACTGAAGCCATTTTTCTACACATGGTGTTTAAACTGGCAACTGGTGTGCGACTCCCTATTCTTTGAAACTCATTTTTAGTAGGCTGGACAAGCCCTCTTGGATGTCGGCACCCGGCAGCATTGAAGCCACCGTGTTTTTGCATGTTTGTGCTTGGAGTGGCACTCTTCATTATTTCTTCGGTTCACAAGGGGCCTCAGTATAGAAAAGAATAGGGAGCCGCACGCCAGTTGCCAACCCAAACACCACCTGTTGAAAAACAACTATAGCTTGTCTCCTCCCAAGCCACGCCCTCCTGACACATTAGAAACTCTCATGGGCTTAGTCATAGAGGTCCGCTATGACTAAGCCTGTGGGAGGAAGAAACACGTCAGAGGGAATAAACAAACTGAAGCCATTTTTCTACACAGGATGATTGTTTTGGCAACTGGTATGCGACTCCCTATTTTTTTTTATACTGAGGCCCCTTGTCTGCATTGAATCGGCACATTTGTGGGGTACACATGACTTCCCTATCCAATCACTACCCATTCAGATATCATTATTACAACATGGAAGATCTGTTAAATGGGGACGTCATCTGCACATGGATACGCTGGTCTCATACATTCTCAAGGTAGAAGGACCAGCAGAACTTTCAGAATGTACAGATCAGACCATAATGTCTATGGTGGCATCATTTCAGGTTAGGGGCTGATGGATAATGAGTTCTGAGAATCGGCGTGTATTTTGCTCTCTCTGACCCCGTGTTTTTTTCTCCTGGTTAGGAGTTTGAAAAGGACGTCTCGGATTTCCAGCTGAGCGTGCGGGACATGGACAGACGTCTGGGCACCGTGTTCTGCCTGGCGTTCGGTGACACCTCGGGCCTGGAGCACTCCTTCAGGGTATGTAGCACTTCCTCGAGGAAGAACGGATACAGTATAATTATGTAGCAGATGTCTAAAGCTATAGCAATGCTTCTCTTCATAGAACTCCAATGCTACACAAGTTCTCTAACCTGCTTTTTTTTTTTCTTAAGTTTATTCCATTTATTTTTCGCCTTTCTTCATTCCCCCTTCATCAAAATGCTAATGACATAAAAAAAAAAAAAAAAAAAAAATAGTATAAAATAATTAATTGCCCCCTCCAAAACTGATGAATATAATCCTCCTAATCCTAGGGGGTGATATAAAACATATTATTGCTTACCCCTCAATCTTGTGGTCCCCCCCCCCCCTGCTGGTTTTGATTATGATGACCAGTGTCCCCGAAGTCACCCATTTTAATGGCCGCTGACCAGTCTTTTCATTGCCCCTCTCACCGACGTCATGATCTACAATGCAGGCCCAGTTGCCCCGCATTGTACAAGATTATGTTAATGGGGGGGGGAGTTCTAATTATTTTATCTTTCCCCAGAGTTTTGCTTTAAATAATCACTTACTGGCAGGGCCGCCGCTAGCGCTAGGCAAACTGGGCAGCCGCCAAGGGCGCGGCCGTGGTCTCTGGTTTCCCTACTCTCTGCTGGCTTCCCCACACAGGCCTCCATTCACAAAGCGTTATGAGGCGGTATTTTAGAAGTGAAACCTTGCGTTAATTCAACGTCGGAGCCTGCAGGCATCTCTAACAACCAGTAACTGTCTCGGTTGTCAAGGAGTGGGCAGCTTCTGCATCCTTAACAACCGATGAGTCATCAGCTGTCAGTGGAGTTCCCCGCTGACAGCTGAATGTAAAGAAAATGTAAAGCTGAATGTAAAATAAAATTTGCATGGGATTCCCCCCCAATCTATACCAGGCCCTTTTTCTCATCCTCCCCCCTTTCCTGGCCTGCCGGGCTGCATGCTCAGATAAGGGGCTGGTATGGATTTTGGGAGAACCCCATGCCATTTTTAAAAGAAAACTGGGTTTGGGGGCTTCCTTCAAAATCCATACCAGACCGAAAGGGCATAGTATAGATTGGGGGGGGGGGACCCACATAATTTTTATAATTTAATGCTGGGTATTCTTTCCCCCCCCCCGCTGACTGATGATTACTCATCGGTTGTTAAGGACGGGACAGCCGCCCACTCCTTAACAACCTTGTTGTCATCAATGACTCATCTCCTATCAGCGGAGTTCCCCACTGACGGCTGAATGTAAAGAAAAAAATTGCTGGCACGGAAAAAATGGCGTGGGGTACCCCCCCCAATTCATACCAGGTCCTTTTGCTCCTTACCCCCCCTCTTTCCTGGCCTGCCGGGCTGCATGCTCAGATAAGGGTCTGGTATTAATTTTGGAGGGGGGGGGGGCCCACACTGTTTTAAAAAAAATGAAATCAAAGCATAATGGAGCTGGCACTTGATAATGTTTATTCCAATATGACCATGTATAAAACGGTGAAGGCTAACGCGTTTTGGCGGGAGCCTTGTTCACAGCACAGTTTGGGCTATTGAAAGGACATCCTGAAGCCAGAGCACCTGGACTGGGTGTGCCGTTTACTATCCTCCTAGCAGCTGCACTGATCAGAGCGATGTTTTCTCTGAGCTACATATGTTTGAGCTACATGCCATTTTTTTGTGATTTTTTTTTTTTAATGCCGGCAGTGGAAACAGCTGATGACGTATTGGTTGTTAAGGACGCGGCAGCTGCCCACTCCCTAACAACCATGTTGTTTTACTATAAAAATGTTTGGGGGTGGGGGTCGTGTAGCTGGTCTTGCCTTGGGCCCAAAATAGTCTGACACAATCTAAGGGTGATAGGAAGCCTTCTGGTAGCTTAACAGGACATTAATCTTTATAGATGGATGTTCCAGACCTTAAAACCTCAAATCGAGACCGTTGTGGGGGAGGGGTTACCAGAAGGAATTTGATTCCAAAATTTTTGGATGGAGTGTGGAAGGGTTACATTCTCTGTCAGTTTTTTGTTGTCGGTGTCCTTACTGGAGATAGTTTCATCTCACTCTGATTTGTCCTGTTGGAGATTGTTGCCAAGACCAAAGGTGGGGGGGGGGGGGGGAATTCTACAATTTTACAGTTTTAATAGAAAGAAAAACTGAGGGGAAACCTTCCAATGGGGACACCAGTCTAAGAGGCGATTTCCCATCATTTTGACATTTGTGTTCCTTTCCTGTCGAGCTTCAGGGACAGAAATTGAACGGACTGCCCCATTGGGTGTCCCATTGGGTACAGACCATCCAAAAATAAACCTGACAAGGACTTTTGACCCTTCTTTATACTCCATTCCAAACTAAAGGAAAAAAAAATCTAAATCATTTTATTAAAGAATAAAGTTTTTCAAAGTTTTGTGCAATAGTAAAAAAAAAAAGAACGGTAAGTACAAAACAGAACAAAGGAACAATCGATGAAATAAATAAAAGGCAGCCTTCGATCTACTTGTTACAGATGTAGCTTGTAGAAGCTTCCAGCTTAACCATGAAGTACAGCATGTTCAGTATGCAATATAAAACCCCAATTCCAAAAAAGTTGGGGCACCGTGTAAAATCTATAGAAAAACAGAACGATTTACAAATCTCAAAAAACACATATTTTATTGACAAAATAGAAAACATATCAATTGTCTAATCTGTGAATAGGTACAATTTTTAAGAAAAACAGGGCAGGGCAGCAAAAAGTTGGAAAAGTAAGTGGTACTAACAAGGAGGAGCACTTTCCAAAAACTTTTTTGGGAATTGGGGGTTGTATTTCCATTGGGAAAATAATATACTTGGAAATGATAGATCCGTATAATAAAAGATTGTTTTTATGAGTAGATAATGAGTGTTATCTCCTAGCCTAGTGGTAATAAGGAATGGTGGGTATCAGGAGGTACAGTTCATCTATCTACCCTGAGAACCTAATCTCCAGTGAGTCTGTCCATAAATAGAGCGGGGGGTGGGGGGGATGGTACGTTCTTTAGGCCCCAACAAATTTTTGAGAGCCAACTAGGTTAAACTTTCTAAAGTTTGCCATAAACCAGGAGAATTCCATTCAAACATTCGTACGGAAATTCAGAAAAATTGTTTGTTAGAGCATTCCATAGTAAGATTTAGACACGGCGGCTCGTTTCGCCCCCCGTGACGTAATTCACGGAGGTCTCCGAGTGACTTCATGAGGGCGCGGTCACCTGGTGATGTCACCGGGTGACCCCACCCCCATGTTTATTTATTGGCAGGGGAGAAGCGGCTGTAGGCGAGTGTCTCTCAACGGGACCCGTTGTGTTTGGCGGGCAGTAGGATTTTTAAAATAGTTTTTTGTGCGGGTCAGTGGCCGGTGTTCGTCGTAATTGACACTATATTTACATCGGGGGGGGACGTGTTTTTTTTCTTTAATAAAGGTCAAAAACTGTCTTTGCAATTTTATTTGCTTCTGACATTTTTTTTTTGTGAATGAGTAGGGGTACTATATACCCCTACTCATTCACATAGGTAAGGGGGCAGGATCTGGGGACTTCCATATTTCATTAGGTGTCCCCCTGCACCCCCACATCCACCGTCCAGGGTTGTGGGGAAGAGGCCCTTGTCCTCATTAACATGGGCTGGGCTGCTTTTGGAGGGCTTTCCTGGCCTGCTGGGCTGTGTGCTCAGATGAGGATCTGATATGCATTTTATTGGGGGGGGGAGCCCAACATTTTTTTTTGGCGTGGAGTTCTCCTTAAAACGCATACCAGACCTAAGATCGGACCTTGAACAAAATTCGACTTGTCTATGGCCACTTAGTGTATAATGGAATATTCACCCAATTTATCCACATTTGTGTAGTTGGGGGTTGTGGAGCCAATAATGTGCTATTGTTTTTCTGGCCAAGGACAGAGTCCTTGTTTCCAGAAGCTCTACGTGAAGGTCATCAAAGGGAAGCTCCAATATTCCCAGAATAAAACACTTTTACAGTGATGCTTTCTTATTTTAATTGGATATCATGTTTCGGTCAAAAGTCTGTAGGTCCTACAAGGACAAAATAGGTCATTATAAATGTTATTTTATATTTTCCTAAACTTAGAGATCCATATTTGCCAAAACTCCGAGTTCTAAGTCTACGTAAAAAATAGAATTTGCTCTCATGTAGTATGGTCAGAGGTTTGTAGAAAGTATGTAACCTCTTGGATAAGAGGGTCTCATAGTCTGTGTGTTCTGCTCCCAGCTACTGGACATGTTCGGCAGCCTCCTGGACCGCCCGCTGATCGCGCAGGATGCGTTCGATAAGTACCCTCTGCTTGTCTCTATGTTTGACCAAGAGCTGGACGATGCGAAGGCCATCTTTGACCAGCACATGATGGAAGACACGGAGCTAGGTACTTTTGAGTTTGGTGACCACAATGACACATCTCTGTGCCCTATCGCTTTATTTTAAAGGCTATAACGTGTTCCAGACCTCAAACGCAAGTATAACGTTCTCCTTTCTCACAGGTTATCCACAGATACACAAGAATATGCCTCTGGTGGCTGGTAACCTGAACTGGGCCAATGAATTGAGAGAGAAACTGCAAATCCCTTACAGCAACTTCCGCCACGTCACACACCCGTGAGTTGTCCTCACTTAACCCCATTAATGGACAGGCAGCCTGGTAAATGATGTCATGCTAGAGAAGACATGGTGGCTGATTTGTAGTGCACCACGTTGTTGAGTTTTATTTCATCCTGCGGGAATACAATCATGATGTTCCAGCTTATCGCAGGCTTTTTCAACCTTTTTTTTATATATATATATATATATATATATATATATATATAAGAGGATAATAAGAAAAACAAATACGGAAGAGACATACCATAGATATCAAAAATGTCTCAACTTTTTTAACCCTTGACATACAGTACCTTGAAAAAGTATTCACACCCCTTGCGTATCAGTGCACCCCCCCCCCTCTTTTTTCTTAACCTTAAAGCGGACCTTCAGTCATTTTTTCATTATTCCATCTATTAAATCTTCTGCCCTTGTTATTGTTTTATCTTTGGATAGTAAAACATTTTTCTGCAACTAAATCCCTTATACAGCAAACTTCCTGTTTCTTGTCTGGTCATTAACCTAGGCTTATGACATCATGGACAGCTCTCTCACTCTTGTGAGAGTTTGCCAGGAAGGGGGGGGGGGGGTGTGAGTCATAAGAGGGCCAATGAGAGCTGCAGAGCTGGAGGTGTGCCTCTGTGTGTCTGTGTAAATCCAGGAAGCGAACAGGTGTTTCATCAAATTTGGCGACCCGTCATAATATGTAACGGAAGTGACGTTCCGTTGCCGTCATCTTGCTACACCCCGCACTCGTCCACACTAAAGATACAGGGAGAAGGGGAAAGCGGACATGTTGTTACACCCACTGGAGTTTTGCATTTTACACCTGCTTATAACAGTAAACTGAGGTTATATAGTGAAATTCAGTACTTAGAACTCCGTCTGAATGTTTAGATGTTTAATTTTAAAAAAGCAGCGGCAAGCCTGCTGATCTCACAGGTTTGCTAATCTGACAGAAGTTCGCTGCTTTTAAAACTCAACATCTAAACAATCAGACGGATTTCTAAGTATTAAATTTCACTATATAAACTCACTTTACTGTTATAAATAAGTGTAAAATGCAAAACTCCGGTGGGTGTAACAAGATGTCCGCTTTCCCCCTTCTCTCTGTGTCCTTACTGTGGAGGAGGGCAGGGTGTAGCAAGATGGCAGCGACGAAACGTCACTTCCGTTACAAGCTGTTTTTATTACAAATTATGTGAGCAGATCGCAGTTCCTCTTTAAGTAGTTATCAGGTAAAGAAGGTATGACTGTGGAAAATTTTGCAGAATGAACAATACACAAAGGATTCACTTTGAAACCTTACAGCAAACTCAAATCGGACCAGTGCAAACTGTCACTGTTGTCACTACATGGGCGGAGAGTGGCAACCAAATGGGTACCAACACAGCTAAGGGCTAAACTGCAAATGGGCTCTTGGAATGCGAGAGCTAAGCCTCGGCCTTTGAGAAAGAGGGTTGGCAATCTACTGAAACCTGTGCTTAACAATTCAGTAACTATACACAGTCTTCTGCTGGTTACGTTGGGGCCCTTGAAGACATTGGCACGCTTAAAGAGGAAGTAAACCCTGATGGGTTTTACTTCCTTTTTTGTTCCCTGCAAAGTAAAAGCATAATGTGCTAGTATCGCATTGCATACTAGCACATTATGTGCCACTTGCCTGCAAGCGAAGCCTGCACCGTCCCCGCTGCAGGCCGCATCCATGTTCGCCCCTCTTCTTTCCGGGGGCCGCGGACTCCGGCTCTGTGACTGGCCGGAGTCGCGTGACATCACTCCTGCACATTGCGCACGGGAGCTGCCAATCATGGCATTCGCTAGTGAAGAAACAGCACGGGGGGGTCGTTATTTCACAGCGCATGCGCCGATGACATCATCGGCGCAGCACACATTAAGTATCTCCTAAGCGGTGCACGTTTAGAAAATATTTATAGTAGCCTAAGATAGGCTTATTATAGGCCTTGTTCTAGGCTTGCCTATAGGTACAACTTACAAAGGGAAGTTTACAACCTCTTTAAAGATGTAAAGTATTTATGCTCTCAGTGTAATGGTCTCTCTCTGGGCACACTGGATCCTGGCGTCTCTCTCTGGGCACACTGGATCCTGGCGTCTCTCTCTGGGCACACTGGATCCTGGCGTCTCTCTCTCTGGGCACACTGGATCTTGGCATCTCTCTCTGGGCACACTTGATCCTGGTGTCTCTCTCTGGGCACACTGGATCCTGGCGTCTCTTTCTGGGCACACTGGATCTTGGCGTCTCTCTCTGGGCACACTGGATCCTGGCGTCTCTCTCTGGGCACACTGGATCCTGGCGTCTCTTTCTGGGCACACTGGATCCTGGCGTCTCTCTCTCTGGGCACACTGGATCTTGGCGTCTCTCTCTGGGCACACCGGATCCTGGCGTCTCTCTCTGGGCACACTGGATCCTGGCGTCTCTCTCTGGGCACAGTGGATCCTGGCGTCTCTCTCTGGGCACACTGGATCTTGGCGTCTCTCTCTGGGCACACTGGATCCTGGCGTCTCTCTCTGGGCACACTGGATCCTGGCGTCTCTCTCTGGGCACACTGGATCCTGGCGTCTCTCTCTGGGCACACTGGATCCTGGCGTCTCTCTCTGGGCACACTGGATCCTGGCGTCTCTCTCTGGGCACACTGGATCCTGGCGTCTCTCTCTGGGCACACCGGATCCTGGCGTCTCTCTCTGGGTACACTGGATCCTGGCGTCTCTCTCTGGGCACAGTGGATCCTGGCGTCTCTCTCTGGGCACACTGGATCTTGGCGTCTCTCTCTGGGCACACTGGATCCTGGCGTCTCTCTCTGGGCACACTTGATCCTGGTGTCTCTCTCTGGGCACACCGGATCCTGGCGTCTCTCTCCGGGCACACCGGATCCTGGCGTCTCTCTCTGGGCACACCGGATCCTGGCGTCTCTCTCTGGGCACACCGGATCCTGGCGTCTCTCTCTGGGCACACTGGATCCTGGCGTCTCTCTCTGGGCACACTGGATCTTGGCGTCTCTCTCTGGGCACACGGGATCCTGGCGTCTCTCTCTGGGCACACTGGATCCTGGCGTCTCTCTCTGGGCACACTGGATCCTGGTGTCTCTCTCTGGGCACACCGGATCCTGGCGTCTCTCTCCGGGCACACTGGATCCTGGCGTCTTTCTCTGGGCACACCGGATCCTGGCGTCTCTCTCTGGGCACACCGGATCCTGGCGTCTCTCTCTGGGCACACCGGATCCTGGCGTCTCTCTCTGGGCACACCGGATCCTGGCGTCTCTCTCTGGGCACACCGGATCCTGGCGTCTCTCTCTGGGCACACCGGATCCTGGCGTCTCTCTCTGGGCACACCGGATCCTGGCGTCTCTCTCTGGGCACACCGGATCCTGGCGTCTCTCTCTGGGCACACCGGATCCTGGCGTCTCTCTCCGGGCACACTGGATCCTGGCGTCTTTTTGCCTGCGATGGTATTGGCACCGGTCCCACCCCAATCTACATTTTCCATAATTCAGGGTTCCATGCTCGAAAGAATGAGAAGTCCAAAGACGCGCCATCTCGTGACAAGAAAAGGGAACTGCAGGAAATGTTAATAATGATAAAGTCTGCCTAGTCCAGTGACAGCGATTCTGGTTGCATGCGTGTCGTCTCCTGACTTGCTTTATATAAATAGAAATTTTCATTTTGCAGGTGCATGGAGTCAGCTGAAGGTAAACGAATGAAGATGAAGTATGAGGAGATGATGGCTCTGCTCGACAAGTAAGATCCTTTATTTATATTGTTGGTACTTGGGACTGTGGGAGTAGAAAATTGTATCAGTGCAAAAATAATGCCCCTTCATTGGCGTCAGTGGGAGGAATAGTGTCCCATCATTGGTGTCAGTGGGAGAAATAGTGCCCCAATGATGGTGTCATTGAGAGGAATAGTGTCCCATCATTGGTGTCAGTGGGAGAAATAGTGCCCCAATGATGGTGTCATTGAGAGGAATAGTGTCCCATCATTGGTGTCAGTGGGAGGAATAGTGTCCCATCATTGGTGTAATTGAGAAGAATAGTGTCCCATCATTGGTGTCAGTGGGAGGAATAGTGTCCCATCATTGGTGTAATTGAGAAGAATAGTGTCCCATCATTGGTGTCAGTGGGAGGAATAGTGTCCCATCATTGGTGTCAGTGGGAGGAATAGTGTCCCATCATTGGTATCAGTGGAAGGAATAGTGTCCCATCATTGGTGTCAGTGGAAGGAATAGTGTCCCATCATTGGTATCAGTGGGAGGAATAGTGTCCCATCATTGGCGTCAGTGGGAGGAATAGTGCCCCATCATTAGTATCAGTGGGAGGAATAGTGCCCCATCATTGGTATCAGTGGGAGGAATAGTGTCCCATCATTGGTATCAGTGGGAGGAATAGTGTCCCATCATTGGTAT
Organism: Aquarana catesbeiana; assembly: GCA_037953035.1. Classification (NCBI taxonomy): domain Eukaryota; kingdom Metazoa; phylum Chordata; class Amphibia; order Anura; family Ranidae; genus Aquarana; species Aquarana catesbeiana. The sequence continues at coordinate 60,638 of JBBHAA010002523.1, forward strand.
CAGTGGGAGGAATAGTGCCCCATCATTAGTGTCAGTGGGAGGAATAGTGTCCCATCATTGGTGTCAGTGAGAGGAATAGTGCCCCATCATTGGTATCAGTGGGAGGAATAGTGTCCCATCATTGGTATCAGTGGGAGGAATAGTGTCCCATCATTGGTGTCAGTGGGAGGAATAGTGTCCCATCATTGGTATCAGTGGGAGGAATAGTGCCCCATCATTGGTGTCAGTGGGAGGAATAGTGCCCCTTCATTGGCGTCAGTGGGAGGAATAGTGTCCCATCATTGGTGTCAGTGGGAGGAATAGTGCCCCAATGATGGTGTCATTGAGAGGAATAGTGTCCCATCATTGGTGTCAGTGGGAGGAATAGTGTCCCATCATTGGTGTAATTGAGAAGAATAGTGTCCCATCATTGGTGTCAGTGGGAGGAATAGTGTCCCATCATTGGTGTAATTGAGAAGAATAGTGTCCCATCATTGGTGTCAGTGGGAGGAATAGTGTCCCATCATTGGTGTCAGTGGGAGGAATAGTGTCCCATCATTGGTATCAGTGGAAGGAATAGTGTCCCATCATTGGTGTCAGTGGAAGGAATAGTGTCCCATCATTGGTATCAGTGGGAGGAATAGTGTCCCATCATTGGTATCAGTGGGAGGAATAGTGCCCCATCATTGGTATCAGTGGGAGGAATAGTGTCCCATCATTGGTATCAGTGGGAGGAATAGTGTCCCATCATTGGTATCAGTGGGAGGAATAGTGCCCCATCATTAGTGTCAGTGGGAGGAATAGTGTCCCATCATTGGTGTCAGTGAGAGGAATAGTGCCCCATCATTGGTATCAGTGGGAGGAATAGTGTCCCATCATTGGTATCAGTGGGAGGAATAGTGTCCCATCATTGGTGTCAGTGGGAGGAATAGTGTCCCATCATTGGTATCAGTGGGAGGAATAGTGCCCCATCATTGGTATCAGTGGGAGGTATAGTGCCCCATCATTGGTATCAGTGGGAGGAATAGTGTCCCACCATTGGTGTCAGTGGAAGGAATAGTGCCCTGATAAAGGCAAGCAAAGGGCCACATCCGGCCCCCGGGCAGCAGTTTGGAGGCCACTGTTTTAAAGCATGATAGACCGCACAGTGCTGTGTCATTTACCCCTCTCTATGGTCTAAAAAACCTGGAATAAAACAATAAAATGTTTTTTAAAAGTTCCTGTGTCCCCCATCTTCTGTCCCCTGTCAGCTCAGGAGTCGGCATTATGACATTCCGTAATCCCAAAAATAAACCTGTAAATAAAGTATTTTCCACAATAAAGGTACAAAAGGAGACACACTGCACATTATATAAACTTTTCACAGAACGGATTACATGTTTTTACAAAGACTTTAACTAGGGCTTATATTTGGGGTAGGGCTTATATTACAGCCATCCCTGAAAATCATGCTAGGTTTTATTTTTGGGGTAGGGCTTATTTTCGGGGGAAACGGGGTGGGTGTCCCTCGTTCCCATCCCAAAAACTTGGGAGGTGTGTAGTATGATCAGCTGAGTTTGAGGGAATGTGACGCATATGAGGAAATACGCTGTCCGCGCATGCGTGCCGGTACACCGCAATGCAGTAGCGATCGGTGTTCAGTAGCATACGTTCCTTAACATGTATCGGTGGCTGTACGTGGTACCTGCGAATTCCTGGGGTTGGAGAAGCATCGGGAATTTATGGAACACTTCATAGATCATCAACGTCGGTATACACCGGCCTTATCACACATGATGAGATCTGCATTGCCCGGGCTCCTGCTTCTTGATGCATTGATTCGGCATCAGTTCCCTGCAGAGCTCCGGTGAAGGTGTCGGTGTGCAGAGCTGGGTGAACGTGTCGGTGTGCAGAGCTCCGGTGAACGTGTCAGTGTGCAGAGCTCCGGTGAAGGTGTCGGTGTGCAGAGCTCCGGTGAAGGTGTCGGTGTGCAGAGCTCCGGTGAACATGTCGGTGTGCAGAGCTCCGGTGAAGGTGTCGGTGTGCAGAGCTCCGGTGAAGGTGTCGGTGTGCAGAGCTCCGGTGAAGGTGTCGGTGTGCAGAGCTCCGGTGAAGGTGTCGGTGTGCAGAGCTCCGGTGAACATGTCGGTGTGCAGAGCTCCGGTGAAGGTGTCGGTGTGCAGAGCTCCGGTGAACGTGTCGGTGTGCAGAGCTCCGGTGAACGTGTCGGTGTGCAGAGCTCCGGTGAAGGTGTCGGTGTGCAGAGCTCCGGTGAAGGTGTCGGTGTGCAGAGCTCCGGTGAAGGTGTCGGTGTGCAGAGCTCCGGTGAAGGTGTCGGTGTGCAGAGCTCCGGTGAAGGTGTCGGTGTGCAGAGCTCCGGTGAAGGTGTCGGTGTGCAGAGCTCCGGTGAAGGTGTCGGTGTGCAGAGCTCCGGTGAAGGTGTCGGTGTGCAGAGCTCCGGTGAAGGTGTCGGTGTGCAGAGCTCCGGTGAAGGTGTCGGTGTGCAGAGCTCCAGTGAAAGTGTCGGTGTGCAGAGCTCCGGTGAATGTGTCGGTGTGCAGAGCTCCGGTGAATGTGTCGGTGTGCAGAGCTCCGGTGAAGGTGTCGGTGTGCAGAGCTCCGGTGAAGGTGTCGGTGTGCAGAGCTCCGGTGAACGTGTTGATGTGCAGAGCTCCAGTGAACGTGTCGGTGTGCACAGCTCCGGTGAACGTGTCGGTGTGCAGAGCTCCGGTGAAGGTGTCGGTGTGCAGAGCTCCGGTGAAGGTGTCGGTGTGCGGAGCTCCGGTGAAGGTGTCGGTGTGCAGAGCTCCAGTGAAGGTGTCGGTGTGCAGAGCTCCGGTGAAGGTGTCGATGTGCAGAGCTCCAGTGAAGGTGTTGGTGTGCAGAGCTCCGGTGAAGGTGTTGGTGTGCAGAGCTCCGGTGAATGTGTCGGTGTGCAGAGCTCCGGTGAACATGTCGGTGTGCAGAGCTCCGGTGAAGGTGTCGGTGTGCAGAGCTCCGGTGAAGGTGTTGGTGTGCAGAGCTCCGGTGATGGTGTCGGTGTGCAGAGCTCCGGTGAAGGTGTCGGTGTGCAGAGCTCCGGTGAAGGTGTTGGTGTGCAGAGCTCCGGTGATGGTGTCGGTGTGCAGAGCTCCGGTGAAGGTGTTGGTGTGCAGAGCTCCGGTGAACGTGTCGGTGTGCAGAGCTCCGGTGAAGGTGTTGGTGTGCAGAGCTCCGGTGAAGGTGTCGGTGTGCAGAGCTCCGGTGAACGTGTCGGTGTGCAGAGCTCCGGTGAAGGTGTCGGTGTGCAGAGCTCCGGTGAAGGTGTCGGTGTGCAGAGCTCCGGTGAAGGTGTTGGTGTGCAGAGCTCCGGTGAAGGTGTCGGTGTGCAGAGCTCCGGTGAACGTGTCGGTGTGCAGAGCTCCGGTGAAGGTGTCGGTGTGCAGAGCTCCGGTGAAGGTGTCGGTGTGCAGAGCTCCGGTGAACGTGTTGATGTGCAGAGCTCCAGTGAACGTGTCGGTGTGCAGAGCTCCGGTGAACGTGTCGGTGTGCAGAGCTCCGGTGAAGGTGTCGGTGTGCAGAGCTCTGGTGAAGGTGTCGGTGTGCAGAGCTCCGGTGAAGGTGTTGGTGTGCAGAGCTCCGGTGAAGGTGTTGGTGTGCAGAGCTCCGGTGAACATGTCGGTGTGCAGAGCTCCGGTATAGGTGTCGGTGTGCAGAGCTCCGGTGAACGTGTCGGTGTGCAGAGCTCCGGTGAACGTGTCGGTGTGCAGAGCTCCGGTGAAGGTGTCGGTGTGCAGAGCTCCGGTGAAGGTGTCGGTGTGCAGAGCTCCGGTGAAGGTGTTGGTGTGCAGAGCTCCGGTGAAGGTGTTGGTGTGCAGAGCTCCGGTGAACATGTCGGTGTGCAGAGCTCCGGTATAGGTGTCGGTGTGCAGAGCTCCGGTGAAGGTGTTGGTGTGCAGAGCTCCGGTGAAGGTGTTGGTGTGCAGAGCTCCGGTGAAGGTGTTGGTGTGCAGAGCTCCGGTGAAGGTGTCGGTGTGCAGAGCTCCGGTGAACGTGTCGGTGTGCAGAGCTCCGATATAGGTGTCGGTGTGCAGAGCTCTGGTGAAGGTGTTGGTGTGCAGAGCTCCGGTGAACGTGTCGGTGTGCAGAGCTCCGGTGAACGTGTTGGTGTGCACAGCTCCGGCCGGCACTCACTGGGGACTCTCCGCTCTTTTCTGGGAGTACAAAGAGTGGTTTATCAGCTTTAATTGGAAGGCTACAAAGGCCCTCGGTGTCCTCCAGAGACTTCTGTGAAATCAAAGGCTTGAAATGAGAGCATCTTGTTAATTGGGCAGTGAGCCGGGGGATGGAAAAATGTTTAATTACCTCTCCAGATCAATAACCAGACGCAGAATTCCGATATCCGCCATCTGCGGGGCCAATCTGTAAATTTCCGATTATTCCCCGGGATGACGGCTGCCGGGACTAATAACCTGGAGTCTGTCGTGTCTGAGCATTGACGGGGGCTTAATACTCTGGATATTCTGCAGAGGGGGGATGTCGGTGTTAATTAGTGTGTATGGATCATCTGTGCAATCACCAATGTTTCCAAAACCGGATATAATGTATTTGAATCTTTTCTGACCAAAATCACCACCATGTCAGCTGCTAGCAATGAATTGTGAACACTGCAGTTCTGTGTGTCTCTGCCCCTCCCACAATGGGGAGACTCCCCCAGTAGTTTGTGTCTCTGCCCCTCCCACACTGGGGGGATTTCCTGCAGTGGTTTGTGTCTCTGCCCCTCCCACAATGGGGAGATCTCCTGCAGTAGTTTGTGTCTCTGCCCCTCCCACAATGGTGAGATTTCCTGCAGTAGTTTGTGTCTCTGCCCCTCCCACAATAGTGAGATTTCCTGCAGTGGTTTGTGTCTCTGCCCCTCCCACAATGGGGAGATTTCCTGCAGTAGTTTGTGTCTCTGCCCCTCCCACAATGGGGAGATTTCCTGCAGTAGTTTGTGTCTCTGCCCCTCCCACAATGGGGAGATTTCCTGCAGTAGTTTGTGTCTCTGCCCCTCCCACAATGGGGAGATTTCCTGCAGTAGTTTGTGTCTCTGCCCCTCTCACAATAGGGGGAGATTTCCTGCAGTGGTTTGTGTCTCTGCCCCTCCCACAATGGGGAGATTTCCTGCAGTAGTTTGTGTCTCTGCCCCTCCCACAATAGGGAGATTTCCTTCAGTAGTTTGTGTCTCTGCCCCTCCCACAATGATGAGATTTCCTGCAGTAGTTTGTGTCTCTGCCCCTCTCACAATAGGGGGAGATTTCCTGCAGTGGTTTGTGTCTCTGCCCCTCCCACAATGGTGAGATTTCCCCGAGTAGTTTGTGTCTCTGCCCCTCCCACAATGGGGAGATTTCCTGCAGTAGTTTGTGTCTCTGCCCCTCTCACAATAGGGGGAGATTTCCTGCAGTGGTTTGTGTCTCTGCCCCTCCCACAATGGGGAGATTTCCTGCAGTAGTTTGTGTCTCTGCCCCTCCCACAATAGGGAGATTTCCTTCAGTAGTTTGTGTCTCTGCCCCTCCCACAAGGCCATATTAACCACTTCCTGCCTGTGCTATAGCCAAATGTCGGCTACCCTGCAGGCTTACTTTGCCAGGAAGGCTTCTGTGGATGTCCTCCCGTGATCGCGCTGCCCGTGCGCCCCCTGCGGCGTGGACGGCGTGCTCTGTGATTGCTGAGTCTTTCAAACTCAGCTGTTCACAGATTGGGGTAAAAGGCCAATCACAGCGGCTCTTTACCACGTGATCAGCTGTGTTTAATGACCGCTGATAATGGATGTAAACACAAGACCGTTATCGGATTTTCTTTGGAAAAAAGAAGAGCGTTGATAACCAACTTGTGTTAAAGGGACATCAGTGCTGCCAATCAGTGCCGCCTCTCTGTGCCACCTATCAATGCCCATCAGTGCCGCCTCATCAGTGCAGCCTCATAAATGCTGCCTTATCAGTGCCCATCAGTGCCTATCACTGAAAGGAGAAAAATGACCTGTTTGCTAAATTTTATAACTATGAAAAATGGGGGTTTTCTTCCTAATTTTTGGTCTTTTTTCGTTTTGTTTAGCAAAAAATCCCCCCCCCCCCCCCCCCACAGAGGTGATTAAATACCACCAAAAGAAATCTCTATTAATGTGAAAAATAAGTTATATTATATGTTACATGACCGCGTAATTGTCATTCAAAGAGTGACATTGCTGAAAGCTGAATACTGGCCTGGGCAGGAAGGGGGGAAAAGTTCCCGGTAGGCAAGTGGTTAAACTATTATCCGGAATCTATTGGGGAGGTGGAAATAATCCTTTAGATCTGTAATTATGTCAATAGAACCAGATATCGGGGGTTGGGTGTTACTCGCTGTATTCAGTATAAAAGGAGTGAGTTTTGTGCGTTGTACTGAGATCTTCATTCCTCTTCCAGGTATACAGAGAAGTTGTACGCAGAATGGTGTCAGACCGTTTCAGAGAAGTCGCAGTACAATCTCATGCGACCCCTCGTCACGCGGGACGAGCACCTCAAACTAATCAGCGTCAACTTCGACCCCCAGGTACGGTGATGAGAATGGTACCGCCAAATGTGAAGACAGCAGACGTGTGCAATTGGTTTAGTTCCGAATTCGTTTTTCGACGAATTTCAACAAACCCGTTTAACAAATTTTTCCGAATTCCGAAAATTCGAAATTTCGAAAATCTGAAAATAAGAGCAAAAATTAGAAAACCCAAAAATTAAAAAATCTGAAATATTAACTAACTAACTAATAATAACTATTACTAACTATTAAATTATAGGTATTGGAATTTCCTTTCAAGTTCCGAATGATCTGAAATAACGAATGCCGTATCTAAACAAATGGAAAGGAATAAAAAAGGAATGGAACAAAAACGAACACATTTTTTTGGCAAATATCCAAAATCCTATGAAAATCAAAAAGCAATGACAGATAAAAACTCACAGGGTGAATCTCAGTGTGCAACTTGCGATATAAACCAATTTTTTGTATCAAATCGTGCAAATATTCAATGCAAATAAATTGTGAACCAAATAATCCAAAATCCATTCAAATGAAAAACCGTGTATTATAAAGTGCTCAATCCCAAGTGAATATGTGACGTGCAATTATATCAAAAATTAAAAAATCTGAAATAATAACTAACTAATAATAACTATTACTAACTATTAAATTATAGGTATTGGAATTTCCTTTCAAGTTCCGAATGATCTGAAATAACGAATGCCGTATCTAAACAAATAGAACGTAACAAATGAATAATAATAAATAATATTAAAAACGTTTTAATATGATTATTATTTATTGTTGTTCGTTATGTTCCATTCATTTAGATACGGCATTCGTTATTTCAGATAATTTGTAACTTCGGGGAAATTCGTATTCGTTACGTCCAATACCTATAATTTAATAATTAGTTTTTATTAGCTATTATTTTGGATTTTTGAATCTATTCAGAATAACCAATTTCGATCATAACGAATGACCCAAAAAACTAAAAATAAATAAAAAAGGAATGGAACAAAAACGAACACATTTTTTGGCAGATATCCAAAATCCTATGAAAATCAAAAAGCAATGACAGATAAAAACTCACAGGGTGAATCTCAGTGTGCAACTTGCGATATAAACCAATTTGTATCAAATCGTGCAAATATTCAATGCAAATAAATTGTGAACCAAATAATCCAAAGTCCATTCAAATGAAAAACCGTGTATTATAAAGTGCTCAATCCTAAGTGAATATGTGACGTGCAATTATGCAATCTTCCACATATAGTAGTAGTAGTGCCTTATGCTTATCTTCACACAATAAATTTCACTCACGTGCCACCAATCCACCGCATGTGTGATCTGGGTCCCCACTCACCAGATGTAGGTGCCACCAATCCACCACATGTGTGATATGGGTCCCCACTCACTAGATGTAGTGGATCCTCTAGTAATATGATAAAGAGCAGTCAAAGATCGCTTTGGTGGTCTCTCGCAGACCAGGGGTATTCTCGGGTGTTCACCAGTGTCCCTTTCCCGCAGTTGTATCACCGATATCTCTCGTGGCAAATAGGGTTGATTATGGAGAAAAAGAGAGAAGGATGGGCCTCTCATAGTGTAAAATGTCATATGACAAGAGGGTCAACTACATCTGGTGAGTGGAGACCCGTGTCACACATGCAGTGAATTGGTGGCACCTACATCTGGTGAGTGGGGACCCATGTCACACATGCGGTGAACTGGTTGCACTGGAGTGGAATATATTGTCCGTCTCTTTTTTCTCCATAATCAACCTTATTTGCCACAAGAGATATCGGTGATATAACTGTGGGAAAAGGACACTGGTGTACACCCAAGAAAACCCCTGGTCTGCAAGAGACCACCAAAGCTATCTTTGACTCCTCTTTGTCATATGACTAGAGGGTCCACTACATCTGGTGAGTGGGGACCCATATCACACATGCGGTGAACTGGTGTGACATCTACATCTGGTGAGTGGGGACCCATATCACACATGCGGTGAACTGGTGTGGCATCTACATTTGGTGAGTGGGGACCCATATCACACATGTGGTGGATTGGTGGCACCTACATCTGGTGAGTGGGGACCCATATCACACATGCGGTGGATTGGTGGCATCTACATTTGGTGAGTGGGGACCCAGATCACACATGCGGTGGATTGGTGGCACCTACATCTGGTGAGTGGGGACCCATATCACACATGCGGTGGATTGGTGGCACCTACATCTGGTGAGTGGGGACCCAGATCACACATGCGGTGGATTGGTGGCACCTACATCTGGTGAGTGGGGACCCATATCACACATGCGGTGGATTGGTGGCACCTACATCTGGTGAGTGGGGACCCATATCACACATGCGATGGATTGGTGGCACCTACATCTGGTGAGTGGGGACCCAGATCACACATGTGGTGGATTGGTGGCACCTACATCTGGTGAGTGGGGACCCAGATCACACATGCGGTGGATTGGTGGCACCTACATCTGGTGGGTGGGGACCCAAATCACACAAGCGGTGAACTGGTGGCACTGGAGTGGAATATATTGTGTGAAGATAAGCATAAGGCACTTTACTATATGCGGAAGTTTGTATAATTGCACGTCACATATTCACTTGGGATTGAACACTTTATAATACGCGTTTTTTCATTTGAATGGATTTCAAATTTATTTGCATTGAATATTTGAATGATTTGATATGAATTGGTTTATATTGCAAGTTGCACACAGGGTTTCACCCTGTGAGTTTTTATCTGTCATTGCTTTTTGATTTTCATAGGATTTTCGATATCTTCACGGTTTTCATTAAATACATTGCAAGCGCTATTAGCACTTCAGTTTGTTTATTTGCAGAAAAAAAAGTCACACTGGGGGAGGGGAGACTGGGGAAATGCTTCCTCCTGCTTGCAGCAGACTGACAACGTCATCTCAGCCTAGATAAGGTCTCAGGAACGGCTTTTTCATGATAAAAGGTGGAGCTCTTCTGAACAAATATGAAGTTGCTGTATATCGTGATACGTCAGGAATTTATTCTTGCAGACTTGTGCGGTTAATGACGGGTTCACTTTAAGCTTCCATTGGCCTAAAATGTCCATTCGCACAAAATGTCACGCTGCAGGGCAGCCAATCAGAAGCAAGGAGCAGCAGAGAGTTCCATTATGATAAGTTGTTTTCCGCAAACCCTTACATGGTCATTTGTGAGCGTTTCTGGTGGGTTTTATGGGATTATTAGACCTGTGATGCTTTACTGGTTCTGCTATTGATTTTTACACTTGTCCGTGTTTCGCAGTCTAACTATAAATTTGAATATAGACTCTTTTTATGTTCTCGGTTCACTAATTTGTTGTAATGTCACTCGGTGCACATTAATGCGGTTCTCAGGTGTAAGGGCAAACATAGTACATTTCCTCTGATTAATCCTGTGCTGAGAATTTCCTAGGAGGCCTCTGATTTAAAAAAAAGTCTATAATAGTGGTTGTAAACCTCGGACATGAAATGAACAATGCATATCCCTCTATAGTGTGTTCTATCAGGTTGGGGTCAGGACTCTGTGCAGGTCAGTCAAGTTCCTCCACCCCAAACTCGCTCACCCATGTCTTTTATGGATCTTGCTCTATTTGTTTGAGTTGCACATTTTGAGATCTTCACATTTTATGATATTCTGAGGGAAGGTTGAACCTTCACTCCGCTGATTTCCTCAAAAGTTTCAGAAAATGTTCCTCCATGTATGAGTTTATAGTCTGCGAACGCTTCATTAATTAGATCCATTCAGGCGGCATAGGTGAGATTGATAATTTACACTTTAATGGCGGATAATTTTCTGGCATAAAATGAAAATAGGACAATAAAACGGTCTACTGTGTTCATAACGTTGTTTATGATTCCTGGGAGATGCGATTGTGCTGGGAAGGCTCGAGGTACAATTTATGTACGATAATTACCTGACTCTATTAATTTCATATCTAATGGGGAGAACTGAGCTAAAGGCTTCAAATGCAGGAAAAAAAGTGATGATACAGAATACATTCCGACTAAATTCCAACTCCAGCCACAGAAACGCGAGATGCCAAACAGGAAGGGAGGTCTGTGCTAAAGCTTGGAGTCAAAACTCCCCAATACTGGAAGACTGAATGGACAGGCCTTCTAAAAAAAAAATAGCTTACTCCAACATTGTGTTGGGGTTGTATCCTAAGGTTGTCATTGGTCCCTGTATCCTGGGGACAGTCCCTGTTTTGAGGGATCCGTCCCCGGTAAATGTATATCCCCAGTGCCAGTGAATGCAGAGCAATCGAAGAAGATGTTCTTGATTTTATCCACCTGGTTTTGGAATGGGATTTCCAACACGGTGTGATGGTCAGGTGTCCACCCAAAAAAAATAATCAACACATGAACAGATATACCGCAAAATATTTTTCTTCTTGATACCTTCAAAACGTCCCTCCTGGCTTATTAGATTGATGCCTTTTTATTGGGAATCTATAGATTTTGTCTTTTGTACAGTGAATGCTTGTTTGCTTTCTGTTCCAAAATTTTGTGACCAATCATTTATGGGCATCTCAAAAATGGGTAGTGTGTAAGGATATTGTGCGTGTGGCTAAATGTGGGCATGGTCAATCTGTAGATTTAATTTTGGAAATCTGGTAACCTTATTGTATCCATGAGTTCCAAGCTGACAAAGTTTGTCCTATAAATTTATTTGGTGGCTTCTCATTCCCCTTTGTCTAGGGCAGGGATCTCCCAACCTTTTAAAGAAAGGGCCAGTTTACTGTCCTTCAGACTTTAGGGGGGGCAGACTGTGCCCAGTGGGAGTAAACAATGCCCGACCTTTGGTAATAGGGGAGAAATAATTGGTGTAAGTGGGAGGAACCGTGCCCCATTTTTGCTGTCAGTTGAAGGAATTCTGCCCCATCGTTGGTGTCCGTGAAAGGAATAGTACCCCATTGTTGGCGTCAGTGGCAGGAATAATGCCTTAAGGGCCAGATAAAGGTAAACAAAGGGCCGCAGTTTGGAAACCACTGGTCTAAGGCAAAGGGCCAAGGAAAAAGTTTTAGAAAAGTGTGTAGAGAACGTTTCATGACTTGTTTGTTTGTACACCCCATTCCAAACCCATGGCCATCGATATGGAGTTGCTAAACCAACCTCCATTCAGCCAAAAGAGCGATTGTCAGGCCAGGTATGGATTTTGGAGACGATGAGATGGCTTGAATTGGTGTTCCAATTCATTCCAAAGATGTGCAGTTGGGTTTTAAAGCGTTGAAATCACAAAACCATCTAAAATGCTTTTGTTAGTTAAGATTGAATAGTCATGTTCTTCATTTTATAGACCTGGTTTTGGAATGGGATTTCCAACACGGTCTAATGGTCTGGTGTCCACAAAACCTTTGGTCATATAGATGTCCATAGCCTGGCCACAAGTTCATTTTTCAAAACACTACCGATATAGTGCCAACTTTTCCTGTGTGTGTATAGAAGGTAGACATGTCCGGTTCGTTTAGTTCCGAATTAAAATTCAGATGAAGTTTCGTTATTCGGACATTCTGATGTATTCGAATTTCCGAATAGTATCAAATTTATAAGAATGCGAAATAACGAAAAAATTTTTTTAATGAAATTCGAATTCAAATAGTTTTCGAATACTTTTTTGAATTAGAATAGTTTTCCAATTTCCAAAGAGAATAAAATGGAATAGAAAATAAAGGAATAGAATAGAAAAAAAAAATCTATTCTATTCTATTTTATTCTTTTTGGAAATTGGAAAACTATTCTAAATTGATTTAAAAACTTTTCAAAACGAAGTTAATTTCCGAAAACAAATTAAATGAATGAAACAAATTTAACTAAATTAATTTATGTCAATAACGAATCAAAACGAAAACATTTTTTCGTTCTACACATGTCTAATAGAAAGGGAAAAGCTCCATCTAATGGGCAGTTTAAAAAATGTAAGAACTCACAGTACATATCTGGCCACATGCAGAATAATCTACATAGGTGTCCCGCGGTCCGCCGATGATAGCAAATCAGGGCGCTCACTGGGCTGGGGGAGGAGTTCTGGGGCCCCGTGGGTATAGGGCAGAAGTGATGTCAGCTTAGGGGCGGACCTCTTCTTCATCTCCTCCAGCCCTGTGAGCACTTCCAGCAGCCCTGATTTGCTATCATCGGCGGACCGGGACACCTATGTAAATTATTTTGCATGTGGCCAGATATGTACCGTGAGTTCTAACATTTTTTTTTTAACTGTTCACTAGATGGCGCTTTTCCCTTTCTATACACACACAGGAGCGGTGGTGAAAATCGCATGTGATTCGGACAGGAGCATTTTGGCGAGTGCTGATACCCCCCCACAAATGTTTGGTATCGTGCATCTCTAGCTCCCACCATAGACAATAAGTACAATAAGTGAGCGTTGTCACACTAGGACAGGAAGTGTGTTATTTGCAGGATCGTCAAGTAAAAAAGAAAAGGGGGGAAAGGCTTGAAAAAAAGAAATCTAATGCAGTCACCACATCTATGGACTGATAAGCTGCAATATATTACATTTTTTTGGGGGGTTTAGACCAGTGTTTCTCAACTCCAGTCCTCAAGGTGCCCCAATAGGTCATGTTTTCAGGCTCTCCATTATTTTGCACAGGTGATTGGATCAGTTTCACAGCCTTAGTAATTACAGCCGTTTTCATCTGAGGGAAAACCTGAAAACATGATCTGTTGGGGGTGCCTTGAGGACTGGAGTTTAGAGACACTAAAATTTGGATCACCTGGTATTGTCAGCTGAATAAATATTGATTATCGGTGCCATTACAGCTGGTTTCGGTACTGCGTGAAGTGAAATACCTCCAAACACTTCGTATGGAGACCATCCCTAAAGAAGCCGAGGACATCTTCTCAACCAAGGAGTCCTACAGACAGTACACCGCCAACCTAGAGCTGACCACCAACTGGTACAACAAGGTGATCAGCACCATCCTGGAGGTGGAGTTCCCCCTGGTGGAGGGCCAACTGAAGGAGATCGATGTTCGCCTAAAGCCTGCAGAAGAGACCTTGAACTGGAAAGCCATCGGTATTTCTCTCGTCTTATGGAACATTTCTATTTTTATTATATTCTGTAAAGCACTGAAGACATCCAATGTCTGATGCCCCTCACATGAACCCCCAGAAATGTTGGTCAGTCTTCGATCCTACAAGACTTTCCACATTGGTCACAAGATGTCACAGTGTAGTCCTGACTAGAGCAATTCTAGGAGAGAAAAGGCCTCCCCACATTTGATTTTCTCCTCTCCTGAATTATTTGGATATGCTATTAAATCTGTAGACCCATAAACCATAAGCAAGGTTTTGCTATCGTAACATTCCTTCAGGAAACCCCCACAGTTCCAAAACTTGGATAAATTCAACTGCAGGACTAAAATTAGACACATGTAGTTCGTTTTGTTCTGAATTGAAATTCTGACGAATTTTCATTTTTTATAAGAAATTCAGATGTATCCGAATTTCTGAATTACAAAAATACCGAACCCGAAAAAACGAAAAAAAAAAATTTGGACGAAATTCAAATAGTTTTAAAATACTTTTCGAATTCGAATCATTTTCAAATTCGAAAAGTTTTCCAATTTGAATAGTTTTCCAATTTCCAAAGAGAATAAAATAGAATAGAAAATAAAGGAATAGAATAGGTAAAAAAAATAGAATAGAAAAGCATATAACAGAAAATAAATGAATATTTAATAAAATAATATATAATAGAGTAAAACAGAACAAAATAAAATAGAAAATGAAAAACAGAATAGACTAGAATATAATAGAAACAAATAGAATAACATAAAATATAACCATCTTCTGAAATTCAAATTTCAAATAGAATAAATTTCAATTCGAATACAAAAAGAATAGAATAGAAAAGAATTTAACCATATTCCAAAATTGGAATTTCGAATTGAATACATTTGAATTTGAATAGAATAGAAAATAGAATAGAAAAAAACAAATAGAAAAAGAATATAATAAAAAAATAGAATAGAAAGAATATAACCATTTCCCAAAATTCAAATAGAATTAATTTAAATTTGAATAGAGTAGAAAAGAATACACGTCCTATAAGTCCTATAGTCCTCTAGCTTGGATAGAACGCTCTGTGTTTGTCCTTTCAAGGTGTCTGGGATTACATCCAGCAAATCAGAGACAGCGTCCATGACCTGGAGCGCCGGGTCCAGAAAGCCAGGGACAACGTTGATGAAATCCAGGCCGTTATGAAGTCTTGGGTGCTGCCAATCTTCGAGCGGAGAGATGGGAAGAAAGACTCTCTGCTTAATCTGGATGACCGCCATGAACGCCTGGAGAAACGATACAACCTGATCAGGGAATCTGGGAACAAGATCCACCAACTTCTCAAGGTACAAATTGCAGATGCAGGATTGCTGAATTTTTTTTTTTTTTTGAGTAGATATAACTAAAACATTTTCAACGGTATATTTAACGGACCAAAAGGGAGCAAATATGAGAAGTTCATTGTTAGGGTTTACATAGACCTAAGCATTTTGATAACCTGTAAAACTTCATGTCCATCTCCCCTCCACCACTACCTCTTCAAAGTGATATACCCTATATTATCAAAAGTATTGGTACGCCTGCCTTTACACAAACTTTAATGGCATCCCAGTCTTAGTCCTTCAGGTTCAATATGGAGTTTGTAACGGGATGTCCCACACTCCGCTTCAGTTCTTCCGTCAGTATATCACCTCCTAAGCTCTGGAACATGAAACCAGTGAATATGGCTATAGTTACCCCAAGAACTAGGCAACACCAGTTTTGTAGTAAACCAGAAAAAGAACTGTTTATTTGAACAAGTATACAGGCTTTTATACACTTGAGAAGGACAGTCCCCCCTTCTGATCAGATTACCCTAGTGCCGCGTACACACGATCAGAATTTTGATCGGAAAAAGGTATGATGACTTTTCCGACGGGATTCCGCTCAAGCTTGTCTTGCATACACACGGTCACACAAAAGTTCTCTGAACTTTTGACCGTCAAGAACGCGGTGACGTACAACACTACGACGAGCCAAGAAAATGAAGTCCAATGCTTCTGAGCATGCGTCGAATTGTTTCCGAGCATGTGTGATTTTTTACGCGTCCAAATTGCATACAGAATTACAGACGAATGCATTTTCGGATAGGAATTTTTTCAGACCGAAAAATAGAGAACCTGCTCTCTATCTTTTGCTGGCTGGAATTCCGCCAGCAAAAGTCCGATGGAGCATACACACGGTCGCATTTTCCAACCAAAACCTCTCATCGGAGTTTTGCTGGCGGCATTTCCGATCGTGTGTACGGGGCATAACATTACAAACTGCACACGGGAATATAATTACAACAACAGACATATACTATAAACATGATGTTAATTAACCCCCTGGATGATTCAGAGGTCTGACCTTCTAGGTCAGACTTGCCGTCTCCTTGCTTATAAACTACAATACACATTATCATTAGTATTAACACAGAACACCTTCAGATAAAAGGTGAGTTCATTAGCCCAAATAACAGTGGTAGAAAGACCCTTAGGCAGCACACTAGACCTACTTACAATAAACACATTATGGCAGGGGGCCCCAGACAGGTGGCTTGCTTATGACCTCAACATCAGCTATGAGTCCCAGCTATGTTCTACATAACAGAACATCTTCCTAAATGCTTGTAGTTCCCTCAAATGCCAGAGCCCATAGTCGGTAGCCAAGAGGCTAGCATTCCATGCCCTCCAAAAGCCTCTGTCCCGGGTGAGTCTATCACAGAGTTGGCCCACCCTTTGCAGCTATAACAGCTTCACCTCTTCTGGGAATCCACAAGGTTTAGGAGGGTGTCTATGGGAATGTTTGACCATTCTTCCAGAAGAGCATTTGTGAGGTCCTTGCTTTGTGCGCTGGTCCATATCTTTTTTTGGAGGGGGGATTATGGTGTGGGGGTTGTTTTTCAGGGGTTGGGCTTGGCCCCTTAGTTCCAGGGAACTGTGTGTGTTAACAAAGAATTTGTCCGCTTTAATAAAATGACTTTGCTGATTTGCAGAAAAGACGTCTCAGAATACGGTAAGGAAAAGCTCACTTGGGGCCATTTAAACTTACCGCTGTCTGACCCCCCCCCCCCCCACATTTCCTAAAAATGCTTTGGAAATCATTAGCCGAAATCTGAGCATATTAAAGACTTGGGCTCCCTGCAGGAATACAGAACATCTCTCCCCGATCTGGGGACGAGGAACGATGCCAAGTATGAAATCCAATTAAATGAACCTGGTCAACCTTACCTGTGTAATTTTTGTTGAGGGCTGTAAAAAATAATGAAAGGCTGATTTTTTTGCTCTTTTTAGCAGAGGATTCACAGCGCTCGGGTTCCCCCCAGCCATTCATTTTTCATTTTTTACATTTTCGCTGAAAATAGAAGCTGCGTCTATGTCCGCGGGGGATGCAGAGGTAGAACCGCGCGTCCCTTCTTCTATAGACTTGCAATCAGCCGCGCTCTTGTTTTTCAGGAGAACATGGAACTCTTCTCCGCAGACCCGGATTCCGATGTCTGGAAAGCGTACGAGGATTACATTGATGAAATGGTGCTCGACGGATTCTTCAATGCCATTGAATGCTCCCTAAAATTCATCCTGGATAATACAGGTAGGCAGAGTTAAAGAAGAGCTTCAGCCACAAATAATAAAATAAAAATTAATAGCTTATTAAATGATAAAAATGATTTTACTGCAATGTTCACCTTCTGTTCAGAGATTTCCCCCCCTGCAGTACTTATTTTTGTCACTAGATGTCTTCAGTCTGTTAGCCAATGTTCAACCCACTTCCTCTGAGCCCATGTCCTCCTAGACCCACCCTCAGCCTGCGATTGGTCAGCAAAAAGATATATACAAGATAAAGCATCTCCCATGGGACTTTATGGCAGCCAAAAAGCTAAAATTCCATATTCACATAAAATAATCTGGTCCGTTAATTTAACAACATGGTCTTCTGTTCTCTCATGGGGAGTAGAGATCCACTTGCCGACCCCTCGCAGTACATTTACATCATGACTTTGACATTAAACACTGTTGTTATGGCAGCCGTTAGCCAGAACCCCGGTGTCATTATTTCCTGTGGGCAATTCGGCGTTGGTTCGAAGTGGTCCCAGCAGCGGATTGGCCAGGGTATCACTTTTAGAGGGGGCGGGAGAGGTGCCCCCCCTCCCCCGCCCACCGCTTCCTGGTCATTTCTAAGTTTACCAGAGCCGCCGGTAAGCCCAGAACGGATCCAGTGCAGCCCATGGCTAGGCAGGAAGTTGAGTGAGGGAACGATGGCCCCCACTTAGCTCTATGCCCTGGGAGGACCGGAGCAACCTCCAACGTCAATTCCAGTTTCATTTTTATTTATTTATTTATTTTTTTGCTTTTAAGGGTAAAGGAGAGATCTGGGGTCTTTTTGAGTCCATATTTGTGTTTACCCCGGTGAAGGTCTCAGCTTAAGAACCCTCCACCTCCATAACAGAATTTCACATCCGCTAACTTTTCTGTGTTTTCAAATAAAGTCGTGATGGAGTCACGTTCTACAAGGATGATGTTTGCTCTCATTATTTTAACCTAATATCTAGAACCCAATTGCTATTTTGACAACTAAGACCTCATCTGGAATATGAAGTTCAGTTTTGGGCTCCAGTTCTCAAATAGGATATCAGGGAACTGGAGAAAGTGCAGAGAAGAGCAACCAAACTGATAAGAGGCATGGAGGAGCTCAGCTATGAGGAGAGGTTAGAGGAACTGAATTTATTCTCTACTGAGAAGAGATTAAGGGGGAGATATGATCTCCATGTATAATATATAAGGGGGGGATATGATCTCCATGTATAAATACATAAGGGGGGGATATGATCTCCATGTATAATACATAAGGGGGGATATGATCACCATGTATAAATACATAAGGGGGGATATGATCACCATGTATAAATACATAAGGGGGGATATGATCACCATGTATAAATACATAAGGGGGGATATGATCTCCATGGATAAATACATAAGGGGGGATATGATCTCCATGTATAAATACATAAGGGGGGATATGATTACCATGTATAAATACATAAGGGGGGATATGATTACCATGTATAAATACATAAGGGGGGGATATGATCTCCATGGATAAATACATAAGGGGGGATATGATCTCCATGTATAAATACATAAGGGGGGATATGATTACCATGTATAAATACATAAGGGGGGGATATGATCTCCATGTATAAATACATAAGGGGGGGATATGATCTCCATGTATAAATATATAAGAGGGATATGATCACCATGTATAAATACATAAGGGGGGGATATGATCTCCATGGATAAATACATAAGGGGGGGATATGATCTCCATGTATAAATATATAAGAGGGATATGATCTCCATGTATAAATACATAAGGGGGGATATGATCACCATGTATAAATACATAAGGGGGGATATGATCACCATGTATAAATACATAAGGGGGGGGGGATATGATCTCCATGGATAAATACATAAGGGGGGATATGATCACCATGTATAAATACATAAGGGGCCCATTTAATGAACTTGGTGTTGAGTTATTCACTTTAAGGTCATCACAGAGGACACGGGGGCACTCTTTACGTCTAGAGAAAAAAAGATTTCATCTCCAAATACGGAAAGGTTTCTTCACAGTAAGAGCTGTGAAAATGTGGAATAGACTCCCTCCAGAGGTGGTTCTGTCCAGATCAGTACATTGCTATAAGAAAGTCCTGGATTCTTTCCTAAATGTACAGAATATAACTGGGTACTGACATTTATAGGTAAAGTTTATCCGGGGAAAATCTGATTGCCTCTCGGGGGGGATCAGAAAATACATTTTTCCCCCTACTATAGCAAATTGGAGAATGCTTTGCTGGGGGTTTTCACATTCCTCTGGATCAACTGTGGGTGAAGGATTGTGTATATGGGATTGTATTTTTATTTTTTTTTTTGATTGAACTAGATGGACTTGTGTCTTTTTTCAACCTGACTAACTATGTAACTATGTAACTGTTGTTCTCCTTGTAGTGACCGTCTGCCTCTTCCATCTCTTTTCAGATGCTAAAGCCAGCCTCACTCCATTGTTTGAAGTTCAGCTGGACCTTGTGATCCCAGACATGGTGTTCAGACCTTCCCTGGACCTTGGAGCTAGTGACGGCTTATACGATATCATAGAAGGACTTATCAATGACATCTACAAGATTTCATCTCTGGTTCCCAGGGTGTCAAAAACAAGCAGCTTCCCCAATTATCAGGTATGGATTCAGGCGTATGTCCTACACTCACCTTCTCAATGATGGGCTCTGCACGCTTGGGAGATAACTGTTGGCCAAGAGGTTTCCTTTAATGGCTGATGAAATGTTTTGCTGCTACGATATGAAGAAATAAGGTTGATGAGACGTCGCTTTCAAAAAATGCATCTCTGTTGTGGTCATGTTAATAGACTTAGGCCCATGTCACAATTGGCATTCTGTTGCTTGCTAAATTGTGCAGGGAGAACACTTACCTGCTTTATATTTGTCACTCCTGTGCAAGCTGAAGTGTCCCTCCCTCATTGCCAAACCTAATTCCTCTATGGTTTCCGTGGTCACAGGGAGTCTGCTATCTGATTGGAAGCTGGCACCCCATGTGGCTTTGGTGGCCATCTTGGGCCAGGTAGAGTCTATTTAGGACCCTGTCTCCCAGGTTTGGGGAGCATTTTGCGAGTGGCTATAGTAGGGACAGGTCACCTGTCTGACAGGGACAGTACATAGAGCCAGGGAAAGGTTCCAGAGGAGCAGGGAAATAGCAGGGACCACTCCAAACCTCTTGAAAGCTTCCCCTTTGGGAAAGGATCAGCCAGGCCGCATTCCGCTCCTCATGGCAGATGCTGTCGGCACCTCTGAGCCTTCAGTCTACTGTCCCATTGCTGTTACATCTTGTGAGTGTTGAGGGTGCCTTCACACTGGGCCTGTTGTGTACTGATGGACGTCTGTTAAAATATATTCTGGTTGTGCACTTGGACTCCATGTGCATTCTGCAAGCCGCATCATGCTGCACCTACCCACATGTCAGTAGTTCAAGGTCCTGCTCTGTTTTCCATAGTGGTCACAAGTGTATCATGGGCCTGAACATTCCCCACCACCACCACTGATCATGAATGGTTCAGTATAGGGATTGGGGAGTTCCATTGAGTCTTTGTCTAAGTATTTTAAGGTAACACATTGTTACCCCTCATCCCATTCTCCATATAAAAATACTTATGGAAGGTGTTATTCATTGCTATGGTGTTGAGGGCCAGCTGCTGTACAATGGCAACTTGTGACCCAAATCTAGGGCAGGCAGCATGCAGGACCGTTCCCAGCATTCAGGAGCAGACAGAAGTCTGCCTTTTCCAAACTTGTAAACCTCCAACCTTCCTCAAAAAACGGGACTTTAAAGGACCATTAAGACTCAAAAAAAATGTTTAGTAAAAAATACAGTTTTTATTAATTATCATCATATCAAAGAAGAAGCTAAAACACATGATGACATTGAAATACACATGAAATTGCAGCATAAAAGGATGGAAGAAGCCCAAACCAACTGCCAACCAGACAGATGAATCCAACGCGTTTCGACATGTGACGTAAGGGTCTTCTTCAGGGAGAGCCTTACTTCACACGTCGAAACGCGTTAGAGGGATGTGGACCTGAACCTCGTCTTTCCCATCCAATTAGTCTTATCCGTTTTATGACCTTTTCTAAACTTGTTCTGCCTCCAGCTCTTTTCCACACTGCTGGAACTAAAAAGTAGGGTCCTGATGTGAAGAAGGGACTGTGTGATTTGGAGGGCTCTGTATCGGGGAGGGCTCTGTGATATGGGGGGGCTTTGGGATAGGAGTGACTGTGGTATGATGAGAAGATTTGCTGATGGTAGATAGAGAAAATTGTACTGGATTGGATTTTTTAGGCACCAAAATTTAAAAACAGAAAATAATTATTCATCTAAAACAGGCATTCTCAACCTTTTCGAAAATAACTTCACGTTCTCAGGGAACCCTTACCGAAAGTTCCTATATCTACAACTCATGATACATTAGTGTGATGGTCATTTGGAAGAATGCTCCTTACACTTGTG
Organism: Aquarana catesbeiana; assembly: GCA_037953035.1. Lineage (NCBI taxonomy): Eukaryota > Metazoa > Chordata > Amphibia > Anura > Ranidae > Aquarana > Aquarana catesbeiana. The sequence continues at coordinate 82,269 of JBBHAA010002523.1, forward strand.
GCCATTGGGAAAAAAATAGCTCCTTTTAACAGCTAAAAAGATCAGTGGTGTCAGTGGAAACTTATATGAGAGGCAGAAATTGCTCATTGTTGAAGTAACCCCTAGCAACCTCCTGGAGGAACCCTAGTTGAGAAACCCTGATCTAAAACCATGCAAAACTTTATTTATACAACGGTTCATTAAAACGGGCCGCCAAGGTCACAGTAAATCTAAAAAAACCCATCGAGGCAAACAGTACAAATAACAAATGCCACCTAAAAAGTCACACTATGGCACAACCGAGGTCCAAATTCATGAGAATGAGCCCCAATGGATTTTTATTCTCAGTAAATATGAGTCTTCTTCTGAGGGTCAGTGGGTTGATGGGTTAATGGTCCAAATGGCAAAATTTTAGCTGAAATAGGTTCATTCACAAAGTGTTGGACCCATGGTGTAGACAGGACTGAGCACTAGACATGTGCACTGCCGAAAAATAAGTTCGTTTTCATTTTCGTTTCATTCGTTTTTTTGGGTTGTTCGTTATGATTGCAATTTGTAAATTCGAAAATAAGAATGAAAATCCGAAAATTCTAAAGAATAACTAACTAATAATAACTAACTATTAAATTATAGGTATTGGAATTTCCTTTCAAATTTGGCCGTTAGTGAACATAACGAATTCATCCGAAGTTACAAATTATCGAATGCCGCATCTAAACAAATGGAACAGAACAAATAAATAATAATTGTAGAAAGTTTGTATTATTATTGTTATTTATTATTATTAATTTATTACGCTCCATTCATTTAGATACGACATTCGATAATTCGTAACTTCGGATAAATTCGCATTTGTTACGTTCATTAAGAGATTTGAAAGGAAATTCCAATACCTATAATTTAATAGTTAGTTATTATTTCAGGTTTTTGAATTTACGAATATTCGGAAAAAATTTGTTAAGCGGGTTTTTGTTAATTTGGATGTTTCCGAATCAACAAATTTGTTAAAAAACTCATTCGGAACCACCACATGTCTACTGGGCACCAAGGACACCAATGTAGCTGCATCCGGATCAACTCTAATAGCAGCGAGTTATAGAAGGGACAAGGCCAGGAGTAGCAGCTACACTATTAGTTTCTCTTGGTGTCCAGTCTTTCTGATAGATCACAGTAGACCAATTCTGGCCTCATGGCAAAGTCCACCAGATCAGGAGAAAGAGCCGCAGAGGAAAAGGTTATCAAATTAACTAAAAGCTAACTAAGTGTCCAGCAACGTATGGGCTCCAACAACCCCAAATGCTTCCAAGCAGCACACAGCTGGTATATAAGGATACCAAACTCTTAAAATTCTCTCTAAATGTTTGCTGCCATGGATGAATTATATCTTTTATATATACATATATATATTTTTTCCCTAGGCTGATATGGAAGATATGGTGGATCTCGCTGACATGCGGAACTTTCTCATGGAGAACGTGCAGAACATAATGTCCATGTGCACTGAGTACCGCAACTCCTTCGATCACTACTCTTACCTTTACGTCGATGACCGCAAAGAGTTCATGCGCCAGTTTCTGCTCTACGGCCACGTGCTCACAGCAGAGGAGATAGAAGCTCACGCTGAGGACGGAGTGCCAGAGACCCCACCCACATTGGGTCAATTCAGAGAACAGATAGATTCCTATGAGAATATCTATGAGAAAGTCAGCAGCATGGAACCGGTCAATGTGTTCGAAGGGTGGATGAAGGTGGATGCACAGCCCTTCAAATCTGCGCTTCTCAACGTCATCAAGAGGTGGAGCCTGATGTTTAAGCAGCATCTCATTGATCACGTCACAAACAGGTAAGCTCAAGCGCGAAAAAAGGCCTTCACAACTAACAGTAATGTTCCTTGTTGTGCTTGTAATATAGTTGTAGGCTCATTAGACTGTGAGCTCCATCTGGTTACAGGGTTGACTTGTATGGTTTCTTTGTAGTATGTACTGGAACATGCACTGGAAATTGTGGGTGTTATATGAACTAATAAACAAAATGTTCAATTTCCTTCCACAGTCTGGCAGACCTGGAGGAGTTTATCAAGGTAGCAGAGCGAGGTTTAAGCAAACAGCTGAAGGAAGGAGACTATAATGGTTTGGTGGAGATAATGGGCCAATTAATGGCTGTGAAGGATCGACAAAACAGCACAGATGAGTTGTTTGAGCCTCTGAAACAGACCATAGAGCTCCTGAAGGTCTATGAGCAGGAACTTCCTGATGAAGTCTACAAACAGCTGGAGGTCAGGACCCTATTTTATATATTACTGCAAGGTTGTGTACAGGCTTCAAGGAAGGACAAACCTTCTTGGCTATTGAGAGGGTGTATGTCATAAATTTGTTTATAGTTATACATCCATTAATATGAGCCTTCTATCCATAGTCTTAACATGAAGCTGAAGCTTCACTTGCTTGCTGCACTTGGTTTGGACCTCCCAAAAACAATATATTAATAATATCATTATCTGGCCCTTGGGGCACTATTTCTCCCACTAACCCCAATGATGGAACACTCTTCCTCCCGCCACTGACACTTCCGATGGGGCACTATTTCTTCCACTGATACCAAGGGTGGGGCATTATTCCCTTCACTGACACTATTGATGGGGCACTATTCGTCCCACTGACTCCAATGGTGGGGCACTATTCCTCCCACTGACACCAATGATGGGGCACTATTCCTCCCACTGACTCCAATGGTGGGGCACTATTCCTCCCACTGACACCAATGATGGGACACTATTCCTCCCACTGACTCCAATGGTGGGGCACTATTCCTCCCACTGACTCCAATGGTGGGGCACTATTCCTCCCACTGACACCAATGATGGGACACTATTCCTCCCACTGATACCGATGTTGGAGCACTATTCCTCAAACTGACACCAGCAATTTGCACTCTTCCTCCCACAGACACCAGCAATGGGTTCCTCTTCCTCCCACTGATACCAGTGATGGGGCCTCATTCCTCCCACTGATACCAATGATGGGACCCTATTTCTCCCACTAATACCAATTATGGGCAACTATTCCTCCCACTGATACCAATGATGGGGCTCTATTCCTCCCACTAATACCAATGATGGGGCCCTATTCCTCCCACTGATACCAATGATGGGGCCCTATTCCTCCCACTAATAACAAAGACGGGGTCCTATTCCTTCCACTGATACCAATGATGGGACACTATTCCTCCCACTGATACCAATGATGGGACACTATTCCTCCCACTGATACCAATGATGGGACTCTATTCCTCCCACTGATACCAATGATGGGGCCCTATTCCTCCCACTCATACCAATTATGGGGCATTGGTTACATCCATTGACACTGGGGCCATGTTCTAATCCCACTGGGCAAAGTTTGGCCCCCTAAAAGCCTCAAGGACAGTAAACTGGCCCTTTATTCAGAAAGTTTGGAGACCCCTAGTATAGATAGTAGGAAGGTAGTGGTATTCAACTGGACTTGTTGTGTAATGTTGAAGACCAAAGAGTTTTCTCAGCTCTGAGTGTCCGGAGCGTACCCAAGCCTCTATAGCCACATGGGAAACTCGGACACCTTACACCAATTACAATGGAACGTGTCAAGGCAGATGACCATTGTCCATAAACATGATTGAAGTTGTGAGTTCTTTGAAACCAACTTGTTCTAATTACATAACAGAATTATGGTGAAATCTGTGACATGCGTTTGTTTAAGTTACATGGCTGAAGATGCAAAGTATTGACAGATTATTGGGGAGAAGCTGGTAAAACATCATTATATGTGGGTGACAGATGGTGTTAAGGGCCAACCCAATACCCAAACTGTATAAGGGTGGTTGTTCTGGTTTTACATAGATGACCTCTTTCACTTCTCTTGCAAATGGGGGAATTAGATTATGTAATTAAACAGAGGGTTTCACTCCTTCCATCATGTTCTTGGCTCTTGGGTGACCAGCATCTGCCTTGACGCAGTCTATATGTATTCTATGAAGGTGACAGAGTTACCTGTGTGGCTATAAATACTGGGGTATGTTCCTGACACTTCTTAGAGCTCGAAGAAGCTGCTTGTGATTATCACATTTTCAAAACGAGAAAATAAGTTCAAGATTCACTAGAGTTGTTGAGCAGACATCTGATCCAAACTATGTGTAATCAGAGTGCCTCCTCTTGTCTCCTTAGGAGCTGCCAGAGAAATGGAACAACATTAAGAAGATGGCCATTACCGTGAAGCAGCAGGTGGCTCCTTTACAAGCCAATGAAGTGACTCTCCTCCGCAGGAAGTGTGCTTCATTCGATGTTGAGCAGTTCAGGTTCCGCGAGCAGTTCCGCAAAGAGGCTCCTTTTAGGTACACACCAAACAATTGAGCTAACATTTTTCAATTGGCTGAAGCTTAAATGAATTACTTGATAGTCAGTTTGTTTTCTCTAGGTTTAACAGCGTATTACCATACCAGATGCTGGATAACAAACATATGGAGATACAGAAAATGGAGACTATAATGGCCTCAATTTTTGAGTCTGCTGCCTTGTTTGAGGTCAGTGTTCCAGATTACAGACAGCTAAAACAATGTCGGAAAGAGGTCTGTCTCCTTAAAGAGCTTTGGGATATGATCACATTGGTCACCTCCAGCATGGATGACTGGCAGACCACCAAGTGGAGAGAGATAAACGTGGAAAACATGGACTTGGAGTGCAAGAGGTTTGCCAAGGACATCCGTAATCTAGACAAGGAGATGAGGGCATGGGATGCATTCTTAGGTCTTGACAACCAAGTGAAGAACATATTGACTTCTTTAAGGGCTGTGGCTGAACTGCAGAACCCCGCCATTCGTGAAAGGCACTGGAGTCAACTTATGCAAGCCACTGGAGTCCGCTTCACCATGGATGAAGACACCACTCTTGCTGACTTGTTAAAGCTCAACCTCCATAACTTTGAGGATGAAGTTCGTGGCATCGTGGACAAAGCTGTGAAGGAAATGGGCATGGAGAAAGTCTTGAAGGAACTGGATGCTACCTGGAGTGCGATGAACTTCCAGTACGAGCCTCACCCAAGGACAAGTGTGCCATTGATCAAGTCAGATGAGGAACTTATTGAGACTCTGGAGGATAATCAGGTTCAACTGCAAAACCTGATGACCTCAAAGTATATAGCTTTCTTTTTGGAAGAAGTCTCGGGCTGGCAAAAGAAGCTGTCCAGTGCTGACTCAGTGATCTCCATCTGGTTTGAGGTGCAGCGTACCTGGTCTCATCTGGAGAGCATTTTCATTGGTTCTGATGACATCCGTGCGCAACTTCCTGAGGTACTTGTTAATCTACCTTTTCAGTGTCCATTATAGAACTATAAGCAAAACACAACATTCAGTGACCCGTATGTAAAGTAGAAACTGGTTTATCTATGGCTGGCCTTTGGATACACTCTTGAACCAGGGCTTTTTTTTCTCAGTGAATAGGTGCAGGTACTCCCAACATCTGAGTCACCCCTTTTCTCCACCCCCTACCCACCTCCGAGCAGTGTCCATTAGTTCCACCCCCTACTCACCTCTCAGTACCGCCCCTTTTAGAGAATACACAACCAAGTATAATTTTGTGGTGCTCAGTAGTTTGTATGGAATGTGTTAATGATAACAAGAAAAGCAGTAATATAGATCCCCTCCAACTAGCAACAATAGACCCCCCTCCCAGCAACAATAGATCCCTTCAGCAACAATTGATCGAACCAGCAACAATCAACCCCTCCCAGCAATAATACACCTCAGCAACGACAGACCCCCCCAGCATTAACAATAGATCTCCCAACAACTACAATACACTTTCTCAGCAACCATAGACCCCACATCAACAATAGATCCCCCGCAGCAATATGGCCCCCAACACAAATAGATCAACTTCAGCAACTTTAGACTCCACGATCTTCTAGCAGCCTCCATGAATAAATCCTTCAGTAGTCAGCAACAGTAGACTGCTACCTCAATTGTAGATTCCTCCCAGCAACCATTGACCCCAAGCAACAAAAGAGCTCCCCCAGCAACCATAGACACCCCCTGCAACAATTGATCTCCCCAATAACAATAGATCCCTCAGCATCAATAGACCCTCCGGCACATCCCAGCGCCCCCTTGCCATTTCATACATTCAGTGCTGGAGGTGCCGGAAACTGCATCTTTCCACATTCAAAGTCTTGCTCCTAACAAAAGGAAGGGCTTAATTCTGAGACTATAACCATGGCCTACATCCAAGAACACCGGTTATCGCCTACATCTACTGCTGAATTGTTTTCTTGCCTAGAGTTCTTTTTTTACGATGTTCACATTTTCTTAAATTCCTTTTTGATATATCATCCTGCTGTTAGCTGGAGGCAGAAGTTTTCTTTTCTTGTTAGGTGAAGAACATCTCCAGTAAGTAGAAAAAAAAACACCTTGTTGACCTTGCCAGAAATGAAGTGTCCTTGTAAAATCTTGTGAACTGCGCTGAAAGCAAAAACAATGTATTTTTCTTTTGAAGTTATTCCTGTAAACGAGAGACTTCAACGCTCCTTATGTAATGGATATGAAAAGGGCAAGACATATTTTTAGTCCAAATCACGAGAACAGCCTAGGGTGACAAATGTGGCTTCTTCCATAGATACAGTGAGTGAGTGTTGTCACACTAGAACAGGAATTATGTTACTGGCAGGATTGCCAGGTGAAAATTTAAGGCAAAAAGTCTGGTAAAAAAAATGCACCCAGGAAGTGCTCAATTTTAGACCTGTTAATAAGTCATAACCATAACCATGGCCTTCATCCAAAACACAGGTTATCACCCACATCTATTGCTGAATTGATTTTTTCCCTGGAGTTCTATTTTACACCTTAAATTCCTTGAGTTTTCATCCTTCTGTTACCTGGAGGCAGTGGTTGGTGAGACCATTTGACCCACTTCGAATGCTAGCTGATGACCGATCACCTGACCTTCCATTGCTTCTTCTCTTGCAGTTAATTGATAGCAGCCTTTTAGAAGTTTGGTATTTAGTAATCAAATTAAATAGATGTGTTTAAATCTCAGTGCTTGAAGGTGAATTCCAGGTATAAATGTTTTTGCATAATCACATTGGTCCAGCTTGGACCAAACTATGGATCTACCACATATGGTCAATCCCCATGGAAGGTAGTATTCGGCACTCCTACTCCAGTGAGCCCCAATAGCTTCTGGGTACCATTCCCAGCGACTGCATTGTGATAACAGGAGGTCAAGTGGTTGTAAACCCTATTCATGAAATCTGATCTGGACACACACAGTGCCTTGAAAAAGTATTCATACCCCTTGAAATTCCCCACATTTTGTCATGCTACAACCAAAAACGTAAATGTATTTTATTGGGATTTTATGTGATAGACCAACACAAAGTGGCACATAATTGTGAAGTGGAAGGAAAATGATAAATGATACAAATTAATATGTGAAAAGGGTGGGGGGGGCATTTGTATGGCGCCCCCCGGGGGCATTTGTATGGCGCCTACTTTGTAGAACCCCCTTTCTCTACAAGTCTTTTTTGGGGATGTCTCTACCAGCTTTGCACATCTAGAGAGGACATTTCTGCCCATTCTTCTTTGTAAAATATCTCAAGCTCTGTCAGATTGGATGGAGAGCGTCTGTGATCAGCAATTTTCAAGTCTTGCCACAGATTCTCAATGTGATTTAGGTCTGGACTGTGACTGGGCCATTCTAACACATGAATATGGTTTGATCTAAACCATTCCATTGTAGCTCTGGCTGGATGTTTCGGGTCGTTGTCCTGCTGGAAGGTGAACCTCCGCCCCAGTCTCAAGTCTTTTGTAGACTCTTATGCCACGTACACACGGTCGAACTTTTCGACCGGACTTGTCTGAGGGACGCCTGACGGACCAAATCCGGCGAACAATCTGATTGTGTGTGGGCTTCACCGGACCTTCAGTGGACTTTTCCAGTCTCAAATCAGACGGACTTTAGATTTGGAACATGCTTCAAATCTTTACATCATAACTCCGCCGGACCCAGAAATCCGCTCGTCTGTAGTCCGACGGACAAAAACCCATGCTAGGGCAGCTATTGGCTACTGGCTATCAACTTCCTTATTTTAGTTTGGTGTACGTCATCACATACATATCCGTCGTTAGAAAGTCCTTTGAAAGTCCACCAAAAGTCTGTCAAAAGTCTGTCGGACGGGCTGTCGGACTTTTGTAGCTGAAAAGTCCGACCGTGTGTACGTGGCATAACAGGTTTTCTTCTAAGATTGTCCTGTATTTGTCTCCATCCATCTTCCCATCAACTCAGCTTCCCTGTCCCTGCTGAAGAAAAGCATCCCCACCACATGATGCTGCCACCACCATGTTTCACGGTGGGGATGGTGTGTTCAGGGTGATGTGCAGTGTTAGTTTTCCCCTCACACATAGCGTTTTGGTTTTAGGCCAAAAAGTTGAATTTTGGTCTCATCTGACCAGATCACCTTCTTCCACATGTTTGCTGTGTCCTCCACATGGCTTCTCACAAACTACAAACAGGACTTCTTATGACTTTCTCTCACCAATGTCTTTCTTCTTGTCACTCTTCCATAAAGGGCAGATTTGTGGAGAACACGACTAATAGTTGTCCTGTGGACAGATTCTCCCACCTGAGCTGTGGATCTCTGCAGCTCCTCCAGAGTTACCATGGACCTCTTGGCTCTTCTCTGATGAATGCTCTCCTTGCCCGGCCGGTCAGTTTAGGTGGACAGCCATGTCTTGGTAGGTTTGCAGTTGTGCCATACTCTTTCCATTTTCCGATGATGGATTGAACAGAGCTCCGTGAGATGTTCAAAGCTTGGGAGATTTTTTTATAACCTAACCCTGCTTTATACTTCTCCACAACTTTATCCCTGACCTGTCTGGTGTGTTCCTTGGCCTTCATGATGCTATTTGTTCACTAAGGTTCTCTAACAAACCTCTGAGGGGTACACAGAACAGCTGTATTTTTACTGAGATTAAATGACACACAGGTGGACTCTATTTACTAATTAGGTGACTTCTGAAGGCAATTGGTTCCACTACATTTTAGTTAGGGGTATCAGAGTAAAGGGGGCTGAATGCAAATGCCCCCCCCCCACACACACACACACACAATTTTCACATATTTATTTGTATCATTTATCATTTTCCTTCCAGTTCACAATTATGTGCCACTTTGTGTTGGTCTATCACATAAAATCCCAATAAAATACATTTATGTTTTTGGTTGTAACATGACAAAATGTGGGAAATGTCAAGGGGTATGAATACTTTTTCCAGGCACTGTATACCTCAAACCTGTGCGATTAATGTAAAAATAGAATTATATGAAAATGTATTTTGTTTGATGAGAAAACTTCATTCCTATATGGCGTCTGAATACTGAAACACCCAAAGTAACAAATAAATGGAATTATGTGCGCTGACCCTTTTCAAATATCAAATATCAATAATACAAAATAGTGATTCAAAAAGTGCAAAACAATCAAGAAAATAAATACGTAAAAAATACTCAATAATTTATATGCAATGCATTACACCTTATACAAAATGTAGCAATACATTATAGGGTGCTTCATGCAAAACTACTAAATAATATAATAATGCAACAAATAATAAAATAACTAAAAATGATATATAATAAATTTCATATAAAGGTCCAGGCCGGTGTCATTCAACAAAGCGAACCAACAGCTGACGTTTTCCCCCTCGTTCAGTGCACCTCCCCCCACCAACTGAACACACAAAACCACCTACCAGAGCTAAAGACCTCACAAATAAAAGGCCATACACACTCAAATGTATCCCAATGGCAACTCGCACTTCAAGCCACAGGGGATAATGCTCCCTGGTCCGGTTAACGGATAGAAACTCCTGAGCGGCAATCATAACAGTCAGGATTAGAGCTCAGATATATAAAAGGTTAAAGTGCTATATAGTGCATTACCCAATAAAACTTTCTTTATTTAAAAGATAATGAACAGGGATCGTGGCCGTGCATGATGACACCACTGCTGAAGGCTCCGCCCCAACGCGTTTCCCTCAATAGTGTCTACAGGGGATAGAGGATGACATTTTTAACCACTTCCTGCCCAAGGTACGTCATATGACGTCCTGGACTTTGAGTGGAGATATCTGAATGGTGGGTGCAGCTACAGGCATCATCTGGATATCCTATTTTTCAGCCGGCGATTCTCTGCACCGTAAGAACAATCATAGCGCCCTCCGGTGCTTCTCCCGGCTCGCCCCTGCGATCGGCGAGCTGGAGAATGAATAGGTCGCCGCTGAAGTTTACCATAGAGATTTCTGGTGACCAGATAGTCCCCAGTCATCTCTATGACCCTCGGATGCCCGGGCGCGGCGTTATGACGTCACGTCCGGGCCGGCGGAAGTAAACAAAGCTGAGGATGCGGCTGGAAAGGCAGAGAGTGTATTTTTTTTTTTATCTCAGCCTTTCCAGCCTGGAGGAGAGATGTGGGGTCTTATTGACCCCACATCTCTCCATAAAGAGGACCTGTCACACACTATTTGTATTACAAGGGATGTTTTCATTCCTTGTAATAGGAATAAAAGTGATAAAAAAATGTTGTTTTAAAGAGAAAGTGTAAAAATAAAAGTAAAATAAAAAATTAAAAAAAAATATGTAAAGCTCCCCGTCCCCGCGTGCTCCTGCACAGAAGCGACCGCATACGTAAGTCGCACCCACATATGCAAACGGCGTTCAAATCACACGTGTGAGGTATGGCCGCGTGCGTTGGAGCAAAAGCAACAATTCTAGCCCAAGAACTCTTCTGTAACTCTAAACTGGTGACCTGTAAAAAAATTTAAAGTGTCGCCTATGGAGATTTTTAAGTACCGAAAATTGGGTGCCGTTCCATAAGTGTGCACATTTTTAAAACGTGACATGTTGGGTGTCTATTTACTCGGCGTAACATCATCTTTCACATTATACAAAAAAATTCGTGAATCTAGTTTTTTTTTCAAAAAAAAAAAAATGCGTTTGAAAAATCGCTGTGCGAATACCTTGTGACATAAAAAGTTGCAACGAGTGCCATTTTATTCCCTAGTGTCTCTGCTAAAAAAAAAAAAAAAAAACATATATAATGTTTGGGGGTTCGGAGTAATTTTCTAGAAAAAAATGATGATTTTTACATGTAGGAGAGGATTGGCCGGACAGGAAGTGGTTAAGTTGGGGTTTAGATACATTTGTTTTTAGTTCTCCTCGACTCCAGAAACACAAAGCAATCGCCCCACCGCTTCTGACATCCCGGCCTTCCTAAAGCAGAACTTCCATCTTCCCAGAATCCTCTGCTGTCGTTTGCCATCTGCATTGTGTTTGCTGCAGAGATGTCACCCCAAGACATTTGCTCCGCTATAAACTTACAAATTCAGTCATTTTTTTTTTTTATCCCTTTACGCACCTCTATAAAATGACATTTAGTGTTGTAGCAGAGCAAGCGGAGCACCATAACCCGACAGTCATAAAATCCCAACAAACTGCAAATATGTTCCCCGTGTTATGAGCTGACTTCCAGTAAATAAAATGCCGCTAAAAGTCCGGACGCGCTCCAGGAGCCCCTAAAAAAAGCATTCAAGCAAATACATTCTCTGATTGGCTTTGGGTTGGCAATGCGAGAATACATTAGTAATAGTCGGTGTGTTTGTTGGGTTCATGTTTATTGATGGGTAAATAACAATAGTTTATGGCGCTTTGGTAAAAACTGCATATTGGAGGCAAGTACAACATTGGGAAGAAAGATTGCTTTCATTTTGAGTTTTAATACGTTTTGATACTGAAAGTAGATGGAAACTCTCAACTGGGTGACAGTTAGTTTTGCGCTGTGTATCATAAACCATCACCCTTTTTAAAAGTAAAATCCTTGCTTTCCCTTTTTTTTTTTTTTTTTTTTGTTAATTTTAGAAAAAATTGACAAATTGAGTACAACATAATAAAAACCAAGACCACATTCAAAAATAATACAAAGGAAAAAACATTTAAATCTCATACACAACACAACAAAAAAACTATAACAAACATATCATAGGAACCTTTATTTATTCCCCAATGAGGAGGAAAGAGACAGGAGAGGTGGAGGGTCCCCACATCTAAATGAAAATAATCCGCCTGATCTTCTCCCAGATAGGTCTAGGGCATGGGGTCTCCAAACTGCAGCCCTTTGCTCGCTTTTATCCAGCCTTGGGGGCAGTGGCGGACTGACCATTCGGGCACTGCCCGAGGGCCCCATGCCACTAAGGGGCCCCATCAGGGTTGCCAGCCTAAAAAAAAAAACAGGAACAGTATGTAAAAATCTGAGTTTTTTTTTTAAATCCCAAGATTATAGCTGCCCCTCCTCTCCAGTAACTTTTCTGTGTGTGTGTGTGTATATTGTGTGTGTATATTGTGTGTCTGTGTGTGTATACTGTATGTGTGTGTGTATACTGCGTGGCCCCATAATCTATTGCCCGGGGGCCCCATAATCTTCTCCTATTGCCAGGGGGCCCCATAATCTCTTATTGCCCGGGGGCCCCATGAGTTGTCAGTCCGCCCCTTCTTGAGGGGACTATTACTCCCACTGACACCAGAGATGGGGAACTAATTCTCCCACTGCCACAAAGGGTAGGGCATTATTCTACACCAATTATGTAATTTTTTTTTTACTCCCACTGATGCCAGGGCATTTTCTACTCCGTCAGGCCACAATTGGGCCCCCCTAAGGTCCGATGGCATAGTCAAGTTTGTTCTCCACTATGCCATCCTCTAGCACAGGGGTCTCCAAACTTTATAAACAAAGGGCCAGTTTGCTGTCCTTAAAACTTTACGGGGGACCAGACTGTGGACAGTGGGAGAGCAAAATATCCTGGTGTCAGTGGGATTGAACTATGCCCCATCATTGGTATTAGGGGGGAGTATTAATGCCCCATCAATGGAGTCAGTGGGAGGAGTAGTGCCCCATCAATGGTGTCAGTTTGAGGAGTAGTGTCCCATCATTGGTGTCAGTTGGAGGAGTAGTGCCCCATCAATGGAGTCAGTGGAAGGAGTAGTGCCCCATCAATGGTGTCAGTTGGAGGAGTAGTGCCCCATCAATGGAGTCAGTGGGAGGAGTTGTGCCCCATCAATGGTGTCAGTTGGAGGAGTAGTGCCCCATCAATGGTGTCAGTTGGAGGAGTAGTGCCCCATCAATGGAGTCAGTGGGAGGAGTAGTGCCCCATCAATGGTGTCAGTTTGAGGAGTAGTGTTCCATCATTGGTGTCAGTTGGAGGAGTAGTGTCCCATCATTGGTGTCAGTTGGAGGAGTAGTGCCCCATCAATGGTGTCAGTTGGAGGAGTAGTGCCCCATCAATGGTGTCAGTTGGAGGAGTAGTGCCCCATCAATGGTGTCAGTTGGAGGAGTAGTGCCCCATCAATGGAGTCAGTGGGAGGAGTAGTGCCCCATCAATGGTGTCAGTTGGAGGAGTAGTGCCCCATCAATGGAGTCAGTGGGAGGAGTTGTGCCCCATCAATGGTGTCAGTTGGAGGAGTAGTGCCCCATCAATGGTGTCAGTTGGAGGAGTAGTGCCCCATCAATGGAGTCAGTGGGAGGAGTTGTGCCCCATCAATGGTGTCAGTTGGAGGAGTAGTGCCCCATCAATGGTGTCAGTGGGAGGCGTAGTGCCCCATTATTGGTGCCAGTAGCAGAAACTATGCCCCACTGTTGCTGAGGGTGGGGGGGGGATAGCGCCCCAAGGGCTGGGTAACAACAAGCGAAGGGCCGCATCCGGCCCCCTGGCTGCACTTTGAAAACCACTGGTCAAGAAGGTGCAGCACCTCAATTCAGGAACTTGGTGTGTGTGCAGAATCACTGCAGGGCTCCACCAGGTCCTTGAAGGCCAAGCAGAGTCCTTCAGAGCATCTGTGCATGCATCGGACAACGGAAATGGCGGTGCCAATGGAGGGAGGGTGTGGAGCCATGATTAAGGGTTCCTCTTTAAAATCTGTATTAGGGCAAAATAAAAGAAACCCCAAAACATGGAGTTTACCTCTGTACATAGGTACAGAGAAAATATTTATCTGATAGACGTGAACCAAAGCTAGGTCGAGAGGTGGGCAGAAGAGAAAGCCTTTTGGATGCCTTATAAGAAAGGGGGTGCAAAAAAGAAGTTCTCAGCTCATGGCAGGGAGGGTGGGAGTGGGGGGAAGGGGAGTTGGATGGGCACTGGTGTTGGCTAACAACACTTTCTCATTTTCTAGACTGAAATTGCCAGGATAGGTGTCAGCCCTGCCTAGCTTCCTCTTGCCGAACTACAGCATCCCGCCCCCTACCTTCTTCTTGGAGGCAGCACCGTGGCTTAAAGTGATTCTAAAGTCTCACTTATTTTTTTTAAATAACAAACATGTCATACTTACCTGCTCTGTGTAATGGTTTTGCACAGAGCAGCCCAGATCCTCCTCTTCTTGGGTCCCCGTCGGTGCTTATGGCCTCTCCCTCCTGCCGGGCACCCCCATAGCAAGTGGCTTACTATAGGGGCACTCATGTATGCTCACTCCCAAGCTGGCTCTGTTTGACCATAAGATACACTGGGCTTGGCTCCGCCCTCCCGCTCCCTCCTCACTGGCTGTGATTGACTGAGCCAATAAGGAGAGCGAGCCGAGTCAGCCTCTGCTCTTGTGCACATCTCTGGATTGAGATCGGGCTCATGTTAGTATTTAGGAGGGCCTGGGGGGAGCTGCTTGCAGAAGGTTGTTTTAATGCAAGGAATGCATTCTTGCACCGTTCAGATTTTAGAACTACTTTAATGGTTGGCCACTATCCGCATGGAGTTTGCATGTTCTCGCTGTGCCGGTGTGGGTTTCCTCCCACACTCCTAAGAATTGGCTCTAGTATGATAATCTACTGAGCACAACCAAGATGGCTGACTGACCTTCTACACGCCCCAACACCAACTTTATAAGCGCTTTGACTGCCCAAGAAGAAAAGTGCTATAGCAATATAAATTGCTGAAAAATAATGAATCTGCCCAGTCTGGGGTGGATTTTGTTTTGTGGTCCACGATAAGAACTGGGAGAGCTCAGAGAGATTACAGAGAAAGTGGAAACGTGAAAGCTCTGAATTTCTGGCAGGTTCAACAAGTTTTTTTTTTTGCACTTATCGAATGGATATATGAAAACACTTTCAGTGGTATTTGTTAATTGGATCAAAAGGGGGAACAAAGGAGAATTCCATAAATACTTTAAATGTCTTCCAGGATTCAAAGAGGTTTGAAGGCATTGATTCTGATTTCAACGAGTTGGCAAACGATGCTAATAAGACCCCAAATGTGGTGGAAGCAACCAACAAGCCTGGACTGTATGAGAAGCTGGAGGACATTCAAGCCAGGTAGGAGATACCAAGGGCTGAGTGACTTCTGGTGCCTAATTGATGACCAGCATGAAAGCCAGATGCCCGTCTTTTATTTTTTTTCTTACAGTTGGCGGTGTGATGTGTATGTTCAGAAAGGAAATTTGTAGAGATTCTTACACATGTTGGTTTTGTTATTGACCCCCAGGTTGTCATTATGTGAAAAGGCCTTGGCTGAATATCTGGATACCAAGCGTCTGGCTTTCCCAAGATTTTACTTTATATCGTCAGCTGATCTCTTGGACATCCTTTCCAATGGCACCAACCCTCAGCTTGTGAGTTGCTTTGTCTGTTAAGGGAAAAAGGGCAAGTTTTCTTAAGACCTTCCCCACAACCCATTGGTACTTACCTTGGCTATGCTCCACCACGGCCCATTAACCTGCCTGAGCTCTTAGAAGTACCAGGTACTTCAGGGTATGTAACTTCTCCCTTCCTCGTAGGATGCAGTGCTCAGGCCTGAGAAGCCATTGCCAGGCTTGAATGTTGTCATGTGGAGGAGTCAAAATCCCCTTTTTTTCCCTCCCTTTGTTAGTTAGTGCTGATGATCCCCTGCACTGCTTTTCACTTTCATGTCTACAGGCACTCCAGCAATGGGTGCATCGCATTTTTTCAGAACGGGTTTCCTGAAGGTGACAATAGTGGACCATGAATGAATAATGGGTGTTGAAATGGCCACTTGTAGTCTCCATGGAAAGCCCGTTTGACAGGGTGAAAACGTGCACTCCTGAACTCTGCCCTCTGTACATAGTGCACTCCTGAATTCTGCCATCTGTACTTAGTGCACCCCTGAACTCTACCCTCTGCACTTACCTCACTCCTGAACTCTGCCCTCTGTACATAGCACAATCCTGAACTCTGCCCTCTGTACATAGCGCACTCCTGAACTCTGCCCTCTGTACATAGCGCACTCCTGAACTCTGTACATAGTGCACTCCTGTACTCTGCCCTCTGTACATAGTGCACTCCTGAACTCTGCCCTCTGTACATAGCGCACTCCTGAACTCTGCCCTCTGTACATAGTGCACTCCTGAACTCTGCCCTCTGTACATAGCGCACTCCTGAACTCTGCCCTCTGTACATAGCGCACTCCTGAACTCTGTACATAGTGCACTCCTGTACTCTGCCCTCTGTACGCAGTGCACTCCTGGACTCTGCCCTCTGATCATAGTGCACTTCTGAACTCTGCATTCTGTACATAGCGCACTCCTGAACTCTGCCCTCTGTACATAGAGCACTCCTGAGCTCTGCCCTCTGTACACAGTGAACAGGAGTTCACTGTACATAGTGCACTCCTGATCTCTGCCCTCTGTACATAGTGCACTCCTGAGCTCTGCCCTCTGTACATAGTGCACTCCTGAGCTCTGCCCTCTGTACATAGTGGCCTCCTGAACTCTGCCCTCTGTACATAGTGCACTCCTAAACTCTGCCCCCTGTACATAGTGCACTCCTGAACTCTGCCCTCTGTACATAGTGCACTCCTGAACTCTGCCCTCTGTACATAGAGCACTCCTGAACTCTGCCCTCTGTACACAGTGCACTCCTGAACTTTGCCCTCTGTACATAGTGCACTCCTGAGCTCTGCCCTCTGTACATAGTGCACTCCTGAGCTCTGCCCTCTGTACATAGTGCACTCCTGAGCTCTGCCCTCTGTACATAGTGCACTCCTGAACTCTGCCCTCTGTACATAGTGCACTCCTGAACTTTGCCCTCTGTACATAGTGCACTCCTGAGCTCTGCCCTCTGTACATAGTGCACTCCTGAGCTCTGCCCTCTGTACATAGCGCACTCCTGAACTCTGCCCTCTGTACATAGCGCACCAATGAACTCTGCCCTCTGTACATAGCGCACTCCTGAACTCTGCCCTCTGTACATAGTGCACTCCTGAACTCTGCCCTCTGTACATAGTGCACTCCTGAGCTCTGCCCTCTGTGCATAGCGCACTCCTGAACTATGCACTTTGTACATAGCGCACTCCTGAATTCTGCCCTCTGTACATAGCGCACTCCTGAATTCTGCCCTCTGTACATAGCGCACTCCTGAACTCTGCCCTCTGTACATAGCGCACCAATGAACTCTGCCCTCTGTACATAGCGCACTCCTGAACTCTGCCCTCTGTACATAGTGCACTCCTGAACTCTGCCCTCTGTACATAGTGCACTCCTGAACTATGCCCTCTGTACATAGTGCACTCCTGAGCTCTGCCCTCTGTGCATAGCGCACTCCTGAACTATGCACTTTGTACATAGTGCACTCCTGAATTCTGCCCTCTGTACATAGCGCACTCCTGAACTCTGCCCGCTGTACATAGCACACTCCTGAACTCTGCCCGCTGTACATAGCGCACTCCTGAACTCTGCCCGCTGTACATAGCGCACTCCTGAACTCTGCCCTCTGTACATAGCGCACTCCTGAACTCTGCCCTCTGTACATAGCGCACTGCTGAACTCTGCCCTCTGTACATAGTGCACTCCTGAATTCTGCCCTCTGTACATAGTGCACTCCTGAACTCTGCCCTCTGTACATAGTGCACTTCTGAACTCTGCCCTCTGTACATAGCGCACTCCTGAACTCTGCCCTCTGTACATAGCGCACTCCTGAATTCTGCCCTCTGTACATAGTGCACTCCTGAACTCTGCCCTCTGTACATAGTGCACTTCTGAACTCTGCCCTCTGTACATAGTGCACTCCTGAACTCTGCACTCTGTACATAGTGCACTCCTGAACTCTGCCCTCTGTACATAGCGCACTCCCGAACCCAGCACTCTGTATGTAGTGCACCCAAATACAACTGGCCCTTTGAGGGCAACGATACTGCTGTTGAGGCCCAAGATGAAAGCGAGTTTGACACCCCTGTCCTACATGGTCTAACACAGAGCTTATACAGGATTTGGACCTTTGACTCTGATGGACAAACAGAGTTTCAGGGAGATGTGATAAAGCTGAGTTTTTAAGAGAGGTTTGCCTTGAATGAGCAAAGTGTCTGGCTACCTTTTTAGGTCTTGTCCACCTGATGAAGGCAGCCATTTAAAGTGAAGAAAAGGCTACACAAACCCATTTGTTAAATCTTGCCTCCCCATTGCTCTGACACTCCCCACACACATTTTGTAAGCTATCACCATTTAAATACCCATATTTTCAGTTATTTTTATATAAGCAAGTGGGCGCAAGCCTCCCCGGCCAAATTCCATTTCTCCTGGCTGAAACATCTATAGATGGTGCCAGTATGAGGTATGGGAATAGAAGATGATGGATCAGACCACTTTTGTATAGGGATAGGAGATGCCTTATGTATGGGAATAGGAGATGCTGGATCAGACCACTTTTATATGGGGATAGGAGATGCGGGGTCAGACCACTTTTGTATGAGAATAGGAGATGCTGGATCAGACCACTTTTGTATGGGGATAGGCAATGTTGGATCATACCAGAAGATGCTTGAGGAGAGGGCTGACAAGGCTGCTGCAATTCAAGAGTGTTGTCACCCCTCCCCAGGAAATAAAGACTTTACAGCGGCACTGTCAGGATCCAAAGGTAACTAGTAACAATAATATACAATATCAATACAATGAAGAGAAATTTAAAAAAAGTTTATTGTTTGGCTAATTAAAAGAGGTCATTTAGCAAAATGTTTCAATGAATCTGGAGTTCGGCTTTAAAACATGCAGCCCAGGGAATGAGAAGTTACTAATAACTGAATCTCTACAAGTGAAAAATGGCGTCCATCCCTTCGTTCTGCTGGTGGGTTGGTACACCAGAAACCTCTGTGATTAAGTGTATATCTGATTCCTGATTTTTTATTTTTTGATTTCACACAGAAGCCTCCACTAGCTCATACACTTACAGTGAACACATTGTTCCCATTCCTTCTCCAGTAACGGATCTGCTTTGTCACAGGTGATGCGTCATTTGTCCAAATTGTTTGACAACATGGCCAAGATGAAGTTCAAAGACAGCGACCCAAAGATTGCGCTGGGCATGTACAGCAAGGAAGATGAATATGTCACGTTCAATGAGCCCTGTGACTGCAGCGGCCAGGTGGGTGTTGGGACCAGGGACAGGGGTGGCCTGGGCCAGGCGGGTGTGGGGACCAGGGACAGGGGAGACCTGGACCAGGTCAGTGTGGGGACCAGGGACAGGGGAGACCTGGGCCAGGTCGGTGTGGGGACCAGGGACATGCATGGCCTGGACCAGGTTGGTGTGGGGACCAGGGACAGGAGTGACCTGGACCAGGTCAGTGTGGTGACCAGGGACAGGGGAGACCTGGGCCAAGTCAGTGTGGGGACCAGGGACAGGAGTGACCTGAACCAGGTCGGTGTGGGGACCAGGGACAAGGGTGGCCTGGACCAGGTCGGTGTGGGGACCAGGGACAGGGGTGACCTGGACCAGGTAGGTGTGGGGACCAGGGACAGGTGTGGCCTGGGCCAGGTCGGTGTGGGGACCAGGGACAAGGGTGGCCTGGGCCAAGTCAGTGTGGGGACCATGGACAAAGGTGGCCTGTGCCAGGTGAGTGTGCAGACCAAAGACGGGTGGCCTGGGTCAGGTGGGTGTTGGGACCAGGGTTAGGAGTGATGTGTGCCAGGTGGGTGTTGGGACTGGGGTACCCTGGGCCAGGTAGGTGTAGGGATCAGAGAAAGGGGTGGCCTGTGCCAGGTGGGGGTTGGGACCAGGGTCAGGGGTTGCCTGTGCCAGGTGGGGGTTAGGACCAGGGACAGGGGTGGCTTGTGTGGCTTGTGCCAGGTGGGTGTTGGGACCAGGGACAGGGATAGCCTGGGCCAGGTGGGTGTGCAGACCAGGGACAGGGGTGGCCTGGGCCAGGTGGGTGTGCAGACCAGGGACAGGGGTGGTCTGTGCTAGGTGGGTGTAGGGACCAGGGACAGGGGTGGTCTGGGCCAGGTGGGTGTTGGGACCAGGGACAGGGGTGGTCTGTGTTAGGTAGGTGTTGGGACCAGGGACAGGGATAGCCTGGGCCAGATGGGTGTGCAGACCAGGGACAGGGGTGGCCTGGGCGAGGTGGGTGTGCAGACCAGGGACAGGGGTAGCCTGGGCCAGGTGGGTGTAGGGACCAGGGACAGGGGTGGTCTGGGCCAGGTGGGTGTTGGGACCAGGGACAGGGGTGGTCTGTGCTAGGTAGGTGTAGGGACCAGGGACAGGGATAGCCTGGGCCAGGTGGGTGTGCAGACCAGGGACAACTGTGGTCTGTGCTAGGTGGGTGTAGGGACTGGGGTAGCCTGGGTCAGATAAGTGTAGGGACCAGAGACAGGAGTGGCCTGTGCTAGGTGTGTGTGCAGACAATGGACAAGGGGTGGCCTGGGCTTTAGCGGAAAGGACTTCAGTGCAGAAATTCTTTTTTCAAGACTGTCGTGAATGAAACCATGCAGACACAGACCATTCTTCATGATGTATTTAGCATGGCTGCCAAGAAATTAGCTTTTTTAGAAGGAAGTCAGCACTGGCTGTCCCCATGTTTCTGTGGTTTATTTTAAGTTTGCGTCTATCAGCATAGTAATAGTTGAAGCTGAGCTGATTGGACACACAGATTTATGTGTCACATCTACAGGTCTTCATTGGTCACATTTCTGTAATATTGAATGTTCCTCCTCAGGTTGAAATCTGGCTGAATCGTGTACTGGACAGCATGAGAGCCACCGTACGGCATGAGATGACAGAGGCTGTCACGGCGTATGAAGAGAAGCCGCGAGAACAGTGGTTGTTTGACTACCCTGCCCAGGTGGGGGCGCCAACGAGACAGCAGTTATAGCTGGCAGACATAAGATTCCATTCTGTGTTCTGCACGCTGGTGGTCACTCAGCTACCCCCAGCAGGATCACACAGTCACATGTTTACCGAATGTCTGAATTACACCAAACTCCAAGACTGCGCCCAGCTCTGGGAATTGCACCTCATTGTGTCATATATCGCACACAGTTGTAAACCCTAACACACATGGTGGTCTGTTTGTTCTGTCTTTGTGGGCACAAAGATGGGATAAGTTTTTTTTTAATTTAAGGATATCTGTAAGCAAAACTTTTTTCTAGTTATAATCAGGGCTTTTTTTCTCAGAGAGTAGGTACAGGTATTCCTCCCTTCTGAGTCACCCCTTTTTTTCCACCCACTACCCACCTCTGAGCACCATCCCTTGGTTCCACCCCCTACCCACATCTGAGCACCATCCCTTGGTTCCACCCCCTACCCACATCTGAGCACCATCCCTTGGTTCCACCCCCTACCCACCTCTGAGCACTGTCCCTTGGTTCCACCCCCTACCCACCTCTGAGCACTGTCCCTTGGTTCCACCCCCTACCCACCTCTGAGCACTGTCGCTTGGTTCCACCCCCTACCCACCTCTAAGCACCGTCCTTGGTTCCAGCCCCTACCTACCTCTGAGCACCATCCCCTGGTTCCAGCCCTTGCCCACCTCTGAGCACCGTCCCTTGGTTCCACCCCCTACCCACCTCTGACCACCGTCCCTTGGTTCCACCCACTACCCACCTCTGAGCACCGTCCCTTGGTTCCACCCCCTACCCACCTCTGAGCACCGTCCCTTGGTTCCACCCACTACCCACCTCTGTGCACCGTCCCTTGGTTCCACCCCCTACCCACCTCACAGTATCACCGCTTTTGGAAAATTACAGAACCAAGTATAATTTTGTGGTGCCGCGTATGTCATTTGTTAATGATAACAAGGAAAGCAGTAAAATAGATTCCCTGCAGCCAGCAGCGATAGCCCCCCCCCAACAAAAAATAAATCCTCACCAACAACAACAGATCTCCCTCAGCAACAATAGATCCCCCCGGCACCAAAATACCTTCTTCTCAAAAACAATACCTCCACCCAGCAACAATAGATCTCCCAGCAGCCAGCATCAATAGACTCCTCCCTTAATAGTAGATCCCTCCTAGTAAGAATATATCCCCCACCAGCAACAATAGATCCCCCCCCCCCCAGTGATAACAGATCCCAAGCAGCCAGCAAGAGACCCTACTGCACACCCCAGCACCCCTTGCCATTACATACATTCAGTGCCAGAGGTGGCAGAACTGCGTTCCCGCTGAAAAAAAAGCCCTGAAGAGTTTTTTGGGGGGTTTTTTCGCTGTCCTTGTGTCTCATTGTAGAGATTTTCCTTCATTTCCAACAGGAAGGGAATCACTCCAATGCAAGATGGAATCTTAGAACAGGGTTTCTCAACCTGTAAGGAAGACCCAGCTTTCTTTTATGTGGCCAACACATGCATTTAACCCAGGTGGTTCCATCACACCTCGCTGTTCCTCAGCATACCACTCCTAACATGTGGACAAGGAAAAAAATCAAGGGTTGCCAAAAAAATGCATACTCACTGGTATTACGCTTGCTCCTGTACAGCTGCCAGCTTAACCAGCTAACTCGATGCTAGACAGGTCCGTGTGCAGGATGATGTCACTGTCCGGAGCTCTGTCAGATGCGTTCCGTCATTTCACGTCTTCAGGGAGCAATCCCTGAAGATGTCGAATGATGAAACACGTCGGGCGGAGCTATGGACAGTGACGTCATCCTGCACACACACACAGTCATTTTATTTAGAATTTCCCTCAATTGTTATTTTCTCCTGGGGGACATAGTGATCAGACATGTCAATGACCGTACACCCAGCCCGCGGTTCTATAGGCCTTACAGCAGTTGTAGGACAGAAAGTCATTCAGGTGCTAATTACAAATTATTCTAACCTGTGGACTTCCTGTGCCCTCTCCAGGTCGCCCTGACCTGCACACAGATTTGGTGGACCACGGAGGTCGGCATCTCCTTCACCCGGTTAGAAGAAGGCTATGAGAACGCCATGAAGGAGTACTACAAGAAGCAGGTCGGCCAGCTGAACACACTTATCACCATGCTGATCGGGCAACTTTCCAAGGGAGAGCGACAGAAGATTATGACCATCTGTACAATCGATGTGCACGCTCGTGATGTCGTCTCCAAGATGATCCAGCAGAAGGTGAACACTATTGGATGATTTAAGTTTGTTATTTTACTTTAAGGTCGGGTTCACACCTACGCGGCTGCGGTTTCATGCCTGGGGTCCTTTGCGTTTCTGTTCACCGGTTCAGGTGGGATTCAGGCCGGAATTTTAGCCCTGGACATGTGTAAACCATCTCCATTGAGAGCTGTCACAACCGCATGTCATGAGAACTGGATGCGGAGAAACCAACATTCAATTCGCATATGTGTGAACTTTCCCTGTTTTAATTACAGTGCCTTGAAAAAGTATTCATACCCCTTGACATTCTCCACATTTTGTCATGTTACAACCAAAAGCGTGAATGTATTTTATTGGGATTTTATGTGATAGACCAACACAAAGTGTCACATAATTGTGAAGTGGAAGGAAAATGATAAATGATACAAATAAATATGTGAAAAGTGTGGGGGGGACATTTGTATGGCGCCCCCCGGAGTCAATACTTTGTAGAACCCCCTTTCTCTACAAGTCTTTTTGGGGATGTCTCTACCAGCTTTGCACATCTAGAGAGGACATTTCTGCCCATTCTTCTTTGTAAAATATCTCAAGCTCTGTCAGATTGGATGGAGAGCGTCTGTGAACAGCAATTTTCAAGTCTTGCCACAGATTCTCAATGTGATTTAGGTCTGGACTGTGACTGGGCCATTCTAACACATGAATATGCTTTGATCTAAACCATTCCATTGTAGCTCTGGCTGGATGTTTCAGGTCGTTGTCCTGCTGGAAGGTGAACCTCCGCCCCAGTCTCAAGTCTTTTGTAGACTCTAACAGGTTTTCTTCTAAGATTGTCCTGTATTTGTCTCCATCCATCTTCCCATCAACTCTGACCAGCTTCCCTGTCCCTGCTAAAGAAAAGCATCCCCACCACATGATGCTGCCACCACCATGTTTCACGGTGGGGATGGTGTGTTCAGGGTGATGTGCAGTGTTAGTTTTCCCCACACATAGCGTTTTACTTTTAAGCCAAAAAGTAGAATTTTAGTCTCATCTGACCAGATCACCTTCTTCCACATGTTTGCTGTGTCCTCCACATGGCTTCTCACAAACTACAAACAGGACTTCTTATGACTTTCTTTCACCAATGTCTTTCTTCTTGTCACTCTTCCATAAAGGGCAGATTTGTGGAGAACACGACTAATAGTTGTCCTGTGGACAGATTCTCCCACCTGAGCTGTGGATCTCTGCAGCTCCTCCAGAGTTACCATGGACCTCTTGGCTCTTCTCTGATGAATGCTCTCCTTGCCCGGCCGGTCAGTTTAGGTGGACGGCCATGTCTTGGTAGGTTTGCAGTTGTGCCATACTCTTTCCATTTTCCGATGATGGATTGAACAGAGCTCCGTGAGATGTTCAAAGCTTGGGAGATTTTTTTATAACCTAACCCTGCTTTATACTTCTCCACAACTTTATCCCTGACCTGTCTGGTGTGTTCCTTGGCCTTCGTGATGCTGTTTGTTCACTAAGGTTCTCTAACAAACCTCTGAGGGCTTCACAGAACAGCTGTATTTATACTGAGATTAAATGACACACAGGTGGATTTTATGTACTAATTAGGTGACTTCTGAAGGCAATTGGTTCCTCTAGATTTTAGTTAGGGGTATCAGAGTAAAGGGGGCTGAATACAAATGCCCATCCCCCCCCCCCCCCACTTTTCACATATTTATTTGTATCATTTATCATTTTCCTTCCACTTCACAATTATGAGCCACTTTGTGTTGGTCTATCACATAAAATCCCAATAAAATACATGACAAAATGTGGAAAATGTCAAGGGGTGTGAATACTTTTTCAAGACACTGTAGCTAATTTTTGTTTTTTATGTAAAATGTTACATTTGTGTTCATTTTTTTTAAAATAAACTTTTACATAAATTTCACACATTTTTCATTGAAATTGGTTAAAATATGTGAATTCTGGGAGCAACTTGTGTAAATCTTGGGAAAACATTGTACTTTCCTTTATCTCCTAAGTTGACCATTCAGTAATTGTAAAGCTGAACTCCAGACAGATATTAAAGGACACATTTTAATAAAGCTCTTTATTAATCATTAAATCAGTAAAGGTATTTTTTTTTAAATGAAAGTAGTGTAAGTACATGAACTTGACCAGGTATCGGCCACTTGTAGCCCCTGTACAGCAGAGTTCAGACTGGAGGAGGGAGGATCAGCAAAAGAAGCCTGATACTGATAGCGGGAGAGAGCAGATTGACGGAGAGGCAAGCTCATCAGTCTGCTGCTTCTTCTTTCCTAGACACCCCCCCCCCCCACTCCTAGAACACCTCCCCAAATGTCCCCTCCTAGAACAATTCTTACCTCCTGTCACCCCCCAAATTCCCTCTCCCAACACAAATCCCACCCCCCAATCTCCTAGTGGTGCCCCTGCACCTCACATGATAAAGCGGTGCCCCCTCCTGCCCACCCCTTGTCCCAGCTTTGCCTACATAATGCAAAAGGTTTATAAAAATTGTAAGACAGAAAAAATTAAATGTAGTCATCAGAAAAGGTAAGTGCAGGGTCCGTTTCGGGTACAGGAAAGGGTTAACCCAATGGCACGGGTGGTTTGATTTTTGCTGACGCGTTTTCCTCATTTCACAGGTGGACAATGCCCAAGCCTTTGTGTGGCTGTCTCAGCTCCGGCACCGCTGGGACGACGACCGCAAGCATTGCTTCGCCAACATCTGCGACGCTCAGTTCATCTACTCCTACGAATATCTTGGCAACACTCCTCGGCTGGTTATCACGCCTCTAACAGATAGGTGGGTGACACGGCGCCAGCTCCGCCGAATACGGCGTTCCCTTTTTTGTAGATAGCTGAGCTGTGCGGGAATGAAGGTCCAACGGCCAACACTCTATAGACAGCTGCTCAGCAGAGCTTACACCATAAAATCCCATTCCAATATCCCTTGTGGAGACAAAACGATTGGAGTCGCTTGGTTGGGTGGACTTGTTCCAAATCGTGTGTCTCCTCTATAAGGGTCTTAAAAAAAGGAAAATCTGTTTGTTTTGCGTGGTGGTTTTTATAATTTATGCAAACCTTCCCACCAGTTTTGTTGGCTCCATTCTTATAGTGGGTGGTTTCCAAGAGAGAACCAAACACGGTATTTTCAGTGCAGTGCCCCTCATCCCCCATGGAAGGTGATTTTTAAAACATTTTTTTTGTGTGGATACACTTTAAAGGATAAGTTCACCTTCGGGAACATGTTACA
Organism: Aquarana catesbeiana; assembly: GCA_037953035.1. NCBI lineage: Eukaryota > Metazoa > Chordata > Amphibia > Anura > Ranidae > Aquarana > Aquarana catesbeiana. Next base: position 108,833 of record JBBHAA010002523.1, read on the forward strand.
TCGGGGGTCGGCAAGCCATAAATCCTGGTCTACCAGTCAGCAGCAGGCAGCCGGCAGGTAGATTGGGAATACAGCACTGTATTGCCAGTCCTTCCCCTACCTTCCTGGTCCTTCCACTCCTTCAGCCTCCGAGAGCGGGACAGATCACAGTACGGGAGCTGCTGGAGTTAACTGTTCACATTAACCAGCAGGTGATTGGCTGCTAGGAAGCTGGGAGGCCCTAGCAACCAATCAGCAGCTTGTTCATGTGAAAAGTTAACTCTGGCAGCTCCCGCTCTCTATCCAGTACTGTGACACCTCCTGCTCTCCGATCTGCTCAGTGTTCACCAATGTAAGTAAGGTAGGAGACTACTACCTACACTGCCTGTGTGTGTGTGTGTGGGGGGGGGGGCAGAGGAAACTGCAGTGGGGGGGTGTGTGAAGGGGACATATGACACTGGTTTTGGGAGGGTTGCAGGGGACACTACATGGGGGGGTTGTAAAGGGGGGGTGATATGAAGGGGGGGACAGGACACAGCTTTGGGAGGGCACAGGACACTGTTATGGGGGGGGGGGCAGAGGACACTGCTAAGAGGGGGGCACAGGACACTGCTTTGGGAGGGCAGCAGACACTGTTATGGGGGGGGGGGCAGAGGACACTGCTTTGGGAGGTCAGAGGACACTGTTATGGGGGGGAGGGGCAAAGAGGACACTGCTTTGGGGGGCATAGGACACTGCTATGGAGAGAGGGACAGGCAGAAGACACTACAGTGGGGGGTTGATGTGAAGGGGGACATAGAACACTGGAATTGGGGGCAGAGGACACTACAATGGGGGTGATGTGAAGGGGGGCAAAGGACACTTCTATGGGGGGCACAGGACACTACAGTGGGGGGAGGGGTGATGTAAAGGGGGCAAAAGACACTGCTATGAGGAGGGGGGAGCAGAGAACATTACAGTTAGGGGGTTATGTGAAGGAGAGCAGGCACTCCCCCTTATCTGGGGATCTTTGATTTCCTCCATGTTGTCCAGGTAGATCTTAACCTCTGAAAGGTTGCCTACCCCTGTGTTGCATGTTCCACCCTTTTTAGGGTGGAACATATAATCACAATCCGAGCCCTCTGTGTGACAGCATTGCGGGGAGAAGTTGCCCGTACCAACTGTCACTTTTCGAAAAGAGCGTGGCTGTGTGGGGCTTCGCTCACGCGGCTGCGTCATTCAATGAATCAACTACAAATACCGACATCCTTTGCAGTTGTCGGCTTGTAGTTCTCAATGAACTACCAGGGGGCTGTTGTTTTTTTTTTTTTTTTTTCCAAGGTAAACTTATCCTTTAAAAAAAAACAATAAAGACGAGTCCCATTCCCTTGTGGGATGTCAGAAGGTGGGCTAGAGCTTCGATTTAGCACACACCATTGGGACAATTCTATGGAAAACCTCTAGTGTTTGAAACTTACAGCTCTTTGCCCCACCAGATGTTACATCACCCTGACCCAGTCCCTCCATCTCACCATGAGTGGAGCCCCTGCGGGACCAGCTGGCACTGGAAAAACTGAGACCACCAAGGACTTGGGTCGAGCCCTTGGAATTATGGTGTATGTCTTCAACTGCTCCGAACAAATGGACTACAAGGTAATTCATCTGACAGGCTTCAAGCTTGGGTATCGTTGTCTGCATAGGTTCCCTTCATAATGTAATACCTCCGTCTTTCATTGCATCTTCCAGTCCTGTGGAAACATCTACAAGGGCCTGTCACAGACCGGAGCCTGGGGCTGCTTTGATGAGTTTAATCGAATCTCTGTTGAGGTCTTGTCTGTGGTGGCCGTGCAGGTGAGGAACGTGTCTCGTAACTTGTTGGTACAGCCAATAACCAAATAATTCACATTAGTTTTAGATGAGGTAAATAATCGATTTCCTGTCACCAAAATCCTAAAAGTTCAACCACATGGGTTAAATATGGGTCCCCTAATAGAATGAGATGAATGTCTTATTGACAAACCCCTAATTGGCATCATATTGATTTCACTCCAATTCTCTGACAGCTTGTTTAGGAAAACAGACTTCAGTATTGTCATGAAGTGATAGGAAGACGCTAGAGGTCAGAGGCATTATGGGAAATTCTCAGCTTCTAAATGGCAAACTTTACAAATGTGAGACCTTTTTAAGAAAAGCATGCAGGGTCCCTGAAGAGATGTAGAAGGTGTTGGAAAGGTCATTGTTTATACCGCGAGTTCTCCCGTCATTCTGTCTGCTACTCCACCGGATTTTTAACTCACATTTACCTGAAGGAGTAAGAGAGTGATTCTGAATCTGAACATGAATTCTGAGTGTGAGCCTTAGTGGCAAAAAGCATTTTATTGAATATTGGTCAACAATAATTTAAAGGAATGGCCAGAAACCATTGCTATTCCCCGGCCAATCAGTCATTGCCGTTCCCTGACCTATAAATCTGTGACTTGATTCTTCTCGAAGAATGAGCGCCATCCAGATGTACGCAAGTATCTTCTCAATCCTCTCTCGTTTCTTTTGTCAGGTGAAAAGCATACAAGACGCCATCAGAGATAAGAAGAAGAGGTTTAACTTTCTTGGTGAAGAGATTAATCTGATTTCATCAGTTGGGATCTTCATCACCATGAACCCCGGGTACGCCGGGCGTACGGAACTCCCGGAAAATCTCAAGGCGCTGTTTAGGTAGGTTCAAGAAGTGAAATCTCTAGCAAGTAGTATGTAAAAATCTGGTCACATCCTGTGGTCTGATAGAGATTATTTAACAGAACAGAAAAAAAAAATACGACTTTGAGGCACCACATACAGTCAGAAGCTGGGCTGCTATTAGAAATTATGGGGCCCCGTACAGCCTACTTGACGTAGACCCCCCCCCCCCCCAACCTATACTACTAAATTGGTGGCCCTGTCCACACTTTGTAACCAGCTGCTGACTTTTAATATATGGACACTATTCTTCACACAGACTTCGAATCGGCCGATCTTTTTTTGGACTGATCTGAATTCTAATCATTCTGAAAATTTGGAATTCTTTAGAAAATAAACAAAACAAACTTTAAAGAACTTCAACGAAATTCATTACTATTCGTTACCATTTCATTTAGGGATTCAGATACATCAAAACCTCTGAATAACCAAAAATTTGTCCGAATTTGTTTTCGGACCGAAACGCATTGCACGTGTCTAAGAAAAAAAAAAAAAAAAAAAAAAAAAATATATATATATATATATATATATATATATATATATATATGTATATGTATATCTATGGATATATATCTCCATATATCCATCAACCTTCACTACATGACATATTGTACATATAAATATCTTGGCATGTCCCAATGCTGGTTCCATAGTAAGATGGGGGACAACACAACTTGACACATTTTCCGGCTGTATTAATTTCTGATTCCTCAAGCGTATGCAGAGGTAGGTATACTAAAACTGTTGGTCCACCATGACATCCACCTGTAATGGGTATTTGGGGAAGTGACATATGAATATCCCATTACTACTTATATGGACAAAGTCTTTGGAGGTTAGCTTAGTCTTGAAATGTATGCATTGCCTCTCATAATTGAAGCCTCCCATCATTTTTGTGAATATAATTTCAATGTACTCTAACCACTTGGACTAGGGACTGACATGACCCAGGCCACTGCCACCCGTTTCCAACTCAGTTGTGGATGTGATTCCAGTGGATACACAAGGGGTACACTTTCTGAATGGCAGTGAGTGACCAACCGACTGTTGAGTTAGAAATGGGTGGCAGTGGCTTGGGTCATATCAACCCCAAATTTTTGTGGTCAGAGTAATGCAATGCTTCTTAAAAGCGATGATAGGCTTCAATTATGGGGGCAGTGCATACATTTCAGTGCTGGGCTAACTCCCAAAGACTTTGCCCATAGAGGTAGTAATTGGAAATGAATTTGCCACTGTAGGTAGCCAAAACCTTCTCAGCTCTTCAAGATGTTCCAACCCTCATAGTTGGGGAACGTGAATCATGGCATCCATGACCATTCTTAAGTACCTTTAAGCTGCCCAGGGATGTTCCCACTTGGGTTACATGTAGGGGACATACTTGGATCTGAGAAATGGCACCATCTACAGGGATAACTGAACTGTTTTCAGTTGAGTTTGTAGTGTCCAGCCCATTCCTTCCAATGACTAAGGATCACAATTCTCTGATTTGTGAGGCTAGGACATACAGACTCTTGTATGGACTTGGGGTGCTCATTTAACTAGGGTGGGAAAAGAGAGGAAAAATGTAAAAGACAGAATATCGTTTGTTTAAGCAAATAATTTTTTGTGTAGCTGTTGCAAATTTTCTTACCTGGAGATCTTGATGTGACAGCACTTCCTGCTGACAACACTAAGCCACTGCCTGCCAGTCAACAGCAGCTTTGTCAGCCAGCCGCGTGCATTCCTTCAGTTGGTCATTGGGTTGTAGACCTATGAGGCAGCTTAACAGCCAACTTAAAGAGCATTCAGGCAGGCTGACAACGCTGATGCTAGACGGCGTACAACACGAAAACCCGTTACTGGCAGGATCTCCAGGTAAGGAACTACAATTGCATTGCTGGAAGTACCTCTGCTGGGTTACTGACATGTCTCTGTCCTGCAGGCCGTGCGCTATGGTGGTCCCAGACTTCGAGCTGATTTGTGAGATCATGTTGGTGGCCGAGGGCTTTATTGAAGCCAGGCTTCTGGCCAGGAAGTTCATCACCCTCTACCAGTTGTGTAAGGAGCTTCTATCCAAACAGGTATGTGTGTCCTGTACAGGCATCATATCCCGAGGGGGCTTTACATGCCCAACACCTTGACATAGACACCTTACAAATATCACCAGAGGGCACTTCATATGAACGAGAAGAGTGGGCAGATGTCTGATCCTTCTTTTTTTTTTAAACACAATTAATATGCGGCTAATAATGCTACAAATAAATATCCAGCCTACAGTATATATGATTTAATATGAAAATTCTACTACATAGTCATACGTTGTATACTGTAGTTCTCTTTATCTTTATATCTTTCTCTCTCTCTCTCTTTCTCTGACTCTTTCCCCATATTTTTCACACTTTTTCTTTCTTGCGCTCTTTTTTTCTGTTCTCACTCCTCCTCCTCCTGCTCCATATCTCTCTCTCTCTCTCTCTCTCGTTCGCTCTCTCTCGTTCCCTCTCTCTCTCTCTCATTCCCTCTCTCTCTCTCTCTCTCTTGTTCTCTCTTCTCTCTCCTTCTCTCTCTCTCTCTCTCTCTCTCTCTCTCTCTCTCTCTCTCTCTCTCTCTCTCTCTCTCTCTCTCTCTCTCTCTTCTCTTCTCTCTCTTTCTCTTTCTTTCTCTCTCTCTTGTTCTCTCTCCCTCTCTCTTGTTCTCTCTCTCGCTCTCTCTCTCTCGCTCTTCCCTCCTTTTCTCTGTGTTTTTCTCACTCTCGTTTTTTTACTTTCTTGCGCTATTTTTTTCTCCTCTCCTTTTCTCACTCTCTCTTCTTTTCCACCTTTTGTCTGACTTATTCTCTTTTTTTTTTGTCTTCTCTCTCTCTCTTTCTCGCTCTCTCTCATTCTCTCTATCTCATTCTTTCATGTTTTCTTTCTCCTTTCTCTCTTTTCTCTCTTTTTACATTCTGTCTCTATCACTCTATCACTCCCTCTCTCCTCCTCCTTTTTACATCCTCTCTCTATCCCTCTCTCTATCTATCCCTCTCTCTATCACTCCCTCTCTCTATCACTCCCTCTCTCTATCTATCCCTCTCTCTATCACTCCCTCTCTCTATCACTCCCTCTCTCTATCTATCCCTCTCTCTATCACTCCCTCTCTCTATCTATCCCTCTCTCTATCTATCCCTCTCTCTATCACTCCCTCTCTCTATCTATCCCTCTCTCTATCACTCCCTCTCTCTATCTATCCCTCTCTCTATCACTCCCTCTCTCTATCACTCCCTCTCTCTATCTATCCCTCTCTCTGTCTCTCTCACTCCCTCCCATTTCTCTCCTTCTTTCTTTCTTTTTTTCTCTCCCTCCTTTGCCCCCCAATTGATGTACTTCTGATCTCTCCTGTTAATGTATCCTCCGTCCTTCGTGTAGCGCTAAGCCTGGCAGGCCGCTCTTGAAAGAAGTCATTACTACTCTCCATGCTTGGCCAGACAGACATTGCTGTACTTTAATGCTGAATCCGTTGCCGCGCTCATCTTTCTTCTGCGGCATAAAGGTTACAGTATCAAACCCGATTTACCGAGCCGGCGTGTGACATTGTAATTTAGCAGCGGAGCAGAACAATCTATCCTTCTTCTGTGGCTCAGTGAAGCGGCCAGTCCTGCTCTCGCCTACAATACTGTATGTGACAAAAGGGCCCCATTGATTATAAGTCGGCGGCCGGCGAGATACAAGTACAGTCAGGGAAAAGGTTGTTTGAAGTTTAAACGGTTTGAGTTGGACTGGGAGTTAAGCTGGAGCTGAGTGTGAAGTAATGATTGCAGCCGCTGGAGATTTATATTGTACGGCTGAGTGAAGCTGTCCTGCCGGGCTTTATGGAGATTCATGGTCACTTGGCGGATTTAACCCGTTCGCCGCCAACGTCACCGCCCAATTATTTATTTAACCTCTTGCTTACTGGGCACCTAAACCCCCGCTCCTGCCCAGACCTATTTTCAGCTTTTAGCGCTCTCACTCTTTGAATGACAATTACGCGGTCATACAACACTGTACCCAAATGACATTTTTATCATTATTTTCCCACAAATAGAGTTTTCTTTAGGTGGTATTTGATCACCTCTGAGTTTTTATTTTTTGTTAAAAAAATGTAAAAACACAGATTTAAAAAAAAAATAAAAATACAAAACAGTTTTATATTTTGTTAATAAATTTTGCAAACGGGTAATTTTTCTCCTTCATTGATGGACACTGATGAGGCTACACCGATGGGCACTGATAGGCTGCACTGATGGGCACTGATAAGGCAACACTGATGGGCACTAATAGGCGGCACTGATGGGCACTGATAGGCTGCACTGATGGGCACTGATAGGCTGCACTGATGGGCACTGATAAGGCAACACTGATGGGCACTAATAGGCGGCACTGATGGGCACTGATAGGCTGCACTGATGGGCACTGATAGGCTGCACTGATGGGCACTGATAGGCTGCACTGATGGGCACTGATAAGGCAACACTGATGGGCACTAATAGGCGGCACTGGTGGGCACTAATAGGTAGCATTGGTGGGCACTGATGGGCGGCACTGAAAGGCATTGATAGGTGGCACTGAAGGGCACTAATAGGTGGCACTGATGGGTGGCAGTGATGAACACTGATGGGTGGCAGTGATGTGCACTGATCGGCACTGGTAGGTGACACTGATTGGCAGCACTGCTAGGTGGCACTGATGAGGCACAGATTGGCACCACTGGTGAGCATTGATAGGTGGCACCATTCGGCACTGATTGCTGGCACTTACTGTGGGCACTGATTGGTGGGCACTGGTTCGTGGCACTGGCAGGTGGTACTGGTGGGCACATGAGGCTCTTCCTCTTCAGGACCGATGTCCCTGCAAACAGAAGCTAGTGATTGGCTTTTTTTTCTCCTCACGCTGTCAGCGTGAGAAGAAAAAAAAATGATTACCGGTCCTCTGTTTACATCACGTGATCAGCTGTCATTGGCTGACAGCTGATCACGTGGTAAGGGGTCGGGAAAGACCCCTTACTTGGATCTGTGATCACCCGAGTCTCATTGACTCGGGTTATCACAGCACGTGCTGTCGCGCGCACTTCGGGGGGGGGGGGGGGGGCGTGGCAAGGCTGCAAAGGAGAGGATGTAGCTATAGCGCAGATCTGAAGCAGTTAATCACTGTGTGCGGTGCAGATTCCCCCCCGTTGCCTGGGCTTCCCCAAGTGTTGCGATCCCAGAATGGAAAGTGGGGGAAGGGGCTAGTAAATATGTAATTTACCGACAAATGAACACGCTCACTCGTTGTGTTCATTCATAACTGAAGAATAGTATGCTGTGATTACTATGCTTCAGTTTGTGAATGAACAGGAAGCCGTTCAGCACAGAGCACTAACCGTTCATTCCCTGTCCCGTGCAGCTGAGGCGTGTGTGTGTTTGATCTTTTGGGGTGCACACACATATGACATTGACATATTAGTTTTGAGTCGAGTGATCAATAAATATTTTGAATCATGGCAGAACATGGATTATTTAACCCATGCTGGTGGGAGGGAATGGTGTTTCAGGCAGAGCCACTTATCCTATCATAACCCTTCAGTAATGTCAAGCCACTGTACCTGCCGCCCCTCTTACCTTCTGTTCCTCATGCAGGACCATTATGACTGGGGTTTAAGAGCCATTAAGTCTGTCTTGGTGGTAGCTGGTTCCCTGAAGAGAGGAGACCCGGATCGCCCGGAAGACCAGGTTCTTATGAGAGCTTTACGAGATTTCAACATTCCCAAGATAGTGACCGATGACATGCCTGTGTTCATGGGTCTCATCGGAGACCTGTTCCCGGCCCTGGATGTCCCTAGGAAGAGGGACATGGACTTTGAGGTGTTTGTGAAGCAGGCTGTACTGGACCTGAAACTGCAAGCTGAAGATAACTTTGTTCTGAAGGTAAAATAAGAGGTTGTTGTGTTGTGTATATATGTTTAATGGGTATTTTATTCATTCTGTTATATCTGAAAATAATATTTTTTTGGCTGCATTGTGGCATATAGTGAAATAATTGAGTAGTTCTTCTCTATGTGGGCAAAAGTCTGAAGACCCCTGACCATTAAACCTGTATGAGCTTGATGGATATCCCATTCCAAAATTATGGCCATTAATGTGGAGTAGTTTCTACTCTTCTATGAAATCTTTCAACAAAATTCTGGAATCTGTCTGTTGGAATTTGTGCCAGTTTGTGGGGTCAGGTACTGATGTTGGACGTGAAGACCTGGCTCATAATTGGCATTCAAATAAATTCCAACAGTGTTCATTAGAGTCATTTCAGGGCTCTGTGCAGGCCACTCCAGTCCCTTCACACCAAACTGGTCAAACCATGTCTTTATGGAGCTGGCTTTGTACACGGGGGGGGGGGGGGGGGGGGGCAGGCACAGTCATGCTGGGACAGAAAAGGGTCTTCACCAAACTGTTACCACAAGGTTTCAAGAGCACAGTTGTAAAAAAAACTTTTTGTATGCTGTAGTACCCTTCACTTTAAACACCTGAACTCCAGCCATTGCCCTATAGCAGTGGTCTCCAAACTGTGGCCCAGGGGCCAGATGCAGCCCTTTGCTTTCTTTTTACCTGGCCTTTGGGTCACCATTTCATCCACTGATACCAACAATGGGGCATAAATGACCCTCACCAACACCAGCGATGGGGCACAATGCCCCCCCCACTGACGCCAATGATGGGGCACAGTTCCACCCAATGATGGGGGACAATTCCATCCAATGATGGGGCACAATTGCTCCCAATGTCACCAATGATGGGGCACAATTTCTCCCAATGACACCAATGATGGGGCACAATTTCTCCCAATGACAGTAATGATGGGATACAATTCCTCCCAACCAACAATAAGGGCCCAATGACTCCATGATGGGACACAATTCTTCCCAATAACTCCAAAGATGGGACACAATTCCTCCCAATGACATCAATGATGGGGAACAATATCTCCTAATGACACCAACAATGAGGCCCAATGACATCAATGATGGAACACAATTCCTCCCAGTGACATCAATGATGGAACACAGTTCCTCCCAATGACACCAATGATGGGGAACAATTTCTCCCAATGACACCAACAATGAAATCAAATTCCTCCCAATGACACCATCAATGAGACCCATTGACACCAATGATGGGACACAATTCCTTCCACTGACACCAATGATGGGACACTATTCCTCCCACTGACACGAATGATGGGACACAATTCCTTCCACTGACTCCAATGATGGGACACTATTCCTCCCACTGACACCAATGATGGGGCACTATTCCTCCCACTGATACCAATGATGGGGCACTATTCCTCCCACTGACACCAATGATGGGACACTATTCCTCCCACTGACACCAATGATGGGACACAATTCCTTCCACTGACTCCAATGATGGGACACTATTCCTCCCACTGACTCCAATGATGGGACACAATTCCTTCCACTGACTCCAATGATGGGACACTATTCCTCCCACTGATACCAATGATGGGGCACTATTCCTCCCACTGACACCAATGATGGGACACTATTCCTCCCACTGACACCAATGATGGGACACAATTCCTTCCACTGACTCCAATGATGGGACACTATTCCTCCCAATGACATCAATGATGAAACACAATTCCTCCCAATGACACTAATGATGGGGAACAATTTCTCCCAATGACACCAACAACAAGGCCAAATTCCTTCCAATGACACCAACAATGAGGCCCAATAACACCAAGGATGGGACACAATTCCTCCAACTGACACCCAAAATAGGGCGTTGTTTTTTTCCCACTACCATCAGGGCCTTTTCTACTCCCAATGACCATGGTCTGGCTCCCCCTAAAATCTGACAGTGAACTGACCCTTTAGAAAGTTTGGATACCCTTGTCCTATAGTATCCGTATGATGATAGGTATTCACAAACTTTGGCCATAATATGTATATATATAATATGTATACAAGTTGCATAATGTATCATTTTGGATCATCATAGACCTCATTAAGGATTTTTATTGGGCGATTCTAATAGTAATGATTTCAAATGTTTGAAGACAGATTTGAAATAAACAGCTGCATTTTGAAGGGTACGTTTCAATCTGTGTTATGGGGAGGCGATACTAAAATAAAAACGGAGGATGATTTGGTTTTCGGAGAAAAGTGGTGCAGTCACCATTAGTTCCCCCATAACACTGTTGTTAAACCAGAAATGTTCTTTTTGGAGTTACATCCAGTAAATTCTCTCTGTTCCTCATAGGTGGTCCAGTTAGAAGAACTACTGGCTGTCCGGCATTCTGTATTCATCGTTGGCAATGCTGGTACTGGCAAGTCTCAAGTCCTGAAGTCTCTGAACAAGACCTACCAGATCATGAAGAAACGTCCCGTATGGACTGACCTGAACCCCAAAGCTGTCACTAATGATGAGTTGTTTGGCATCATTAATCCAGCAACCCGAGAGTGGAAAGACGGTACGTCAGTTTCTTGGAAGGATCTTGCAGATGAATGGAATATGTTCTTTTTACTATTAGTAAGCTGGGCAATATTTAAAACTTGAAGCCATCTTTCTGACCTTGGCTTAAGGACTATACACGGCCTGGTATGGCATACAGTCCCAGCTCTTCTGTCCTGTGTATTAGGCAGGTCAGGGCTCAAGATCTACCACATTGCATGTGCCCCCTGTATATTGAGTCCCCCTATTCCTGCACAGCCAGGCAACATGCACTTTCCAACTCTTACCCAGAGACAAGGAATCAGTCCATGGGCTTTCTTTTGTAGTTCTATTGGGGTAAACAACTTGGAAAGGGTATAGGGATTATGGGATGCCCAACTTGACTTGAAGGAAAACGGATGAGGACAAACTTCCGTCTTCCTCTATGTACACAAAAATGGAGATCCTGGACTATATTCCCTCTGGAATAATTACAGTCTCTATGGATCAGTGGCAAGGTACTTTACGAACCTAGAACCCTTTTTATGAAAAAGCACAACGTTCCAAACTGTATGCAGGAATATGATGTCTCCTCAGTAGAACCTCACACAGTTTTGACGCTTGCAGATACCAGCCCACCTGGCTACTCTGAAGAACTCCCCAGGACAAGGGATTGGGGTTCATCTCAATGCTGTCCCTGGAAAGTATTCTACGTCTGGCAGTCTTCCCCATTGTATGCTCCTTTCTGTGCTGAGGTACTCACACTGTCAATGATTCCTGCTGCCCTGGGCAAGACTTCTGTTCAGGCCTCTTACTGTTCAGATCTTTCCATGCCAGCCAGGATGTCTTCTGCACATGACCCAAAAATAACGGAGATCCCTCTCTTAGGCTTCCTGTCCTTCCTCTCCTCAGCTCCAGCCTGGATGCATAGCCCCTCAGCCCTGGGGTCCTCTCCCAGGCCTCACGACAGCAACCTCAGCACTCCATCTTCCACCCAACCCCCCTGCTGGCCAGGCTCCATGATAATTAAGGGCTGATTCAGCTACCCTGCCAGTGCCTTCTGCCTGGGGATTAGCCAGATTCCCTCAAGTATGCGGATCAGGACCTCCTACTCTCTGCCCACTAACTTCCAGAAGCTTCTTCAAGCTTCTAGAATCAGGGGAAGGTACCGGAGACCTGCCCTGTAGAGCCCCCCAGCCTGACCTGGAGCAACTCGACCTAATTACAGACCCACACAGCTACCATGAGTCAACAAAATAAATGTACCTACACTAGTTGCACACTAGAGGGTGCTACACATGTGTGTCTGGAATTTAAATAACACTCCACTGCATGTAACATGTCCTATAGGGTGGCTTAGAAAGCAGGAGGAGATGAGGCCACCATCATCATGAGACCACCACCAAACAATTCAGGATCTACTCATCATTTAGACTTTTAGTTGTTAGTACAAATTATATCTGGTTATGTGTTTTGTTCTCCTATGTTCTATTTGATTATCTTATTTTTTTAAGGAGCCAAAGAAGGTGATTTTATTGACAACTGTAGAAAAGGTTCAACACTTTTAGTTTTTGGCCATTGGACCATGGAACATTAGATCTTTGTCTTCAGTTTGTCCAACCTAAAGGCTTTCATTTAATTAGTATTGGATTTGTAGAGAAAAAATGAATCTCTTTTGCTCTCTTATAACCCGTCCAGTGCAATATATGATGTGTGGGGAGCTGATCCTCAGGAATGGGAAAGATGCTGAGGTCCGTCATTTAATATTCTGTGTGTATTGCAGGGCTGTTTTCCTCGATCATGCGTGAACTGGCAAACATAACACATGACGGGCCCAAGTGGATCGTTCTTGATGGAGATATTGATCCAATGTGGATTGAGTCCTTGAATACCGTCATGGATGATAATAAGGTACGTGAGGTTCATCCAGGAATCTTTGTGTGTCACCCCCCCCCCCTCCCGCATTATCTCTGAGACAGGGTCAAGTCTTACCTAATGGCTACCAGCCGCCATCTTCTTCCATATGATCACATGACTGAAAATACATGGGCAGAGTAAGGGTAAAGCTTAATGCCAGGCAGATATAAAGGGCAGAAATGAATACAGATCTGTATTTTTTTAATTACAAAGAGTGTAAATATCTGAATTTGACCTGGTGATACAGCAGAGCTCAAACTGGGAGAGGGAAGATTAGCACAAGGAGCTATGTGCTGTGCCACAATGCTCATGTACTAACAAGGATCACTGTAGACGTCACCCTTTATATTCCAGGTCATTAAAGGAGTTACCCCTTAAATTGTTGGTCATTGTAGATGTGACCCCTTACATTGGTGGTCATTGTAGGTGTGACCCCTTATATTGGTGATCATTGTAGATGTGACCCCTTACATTGGTGGTCATTGTAGATGTGACCCCTTACATTGGTGGTCATTGTAGATGTGACCCCTTACATTGGTGGTCATTGTAGATGTGACCCCTTATATTGGTGGTCATTGTAGGTGTGACCCCTTACATTGGTGGTCATTGTAGATGTGACCCCTTATATTGGTGGTCAGTGTAGATGTGACCCCTTACATTGGTGGTCATTGTAGATGTGACCCCTTACATTGGTGGTCATTGTAGATGTGACCCCTTATATTGGTGGTCATTGTAGATGTGACCCCTTAAATTGGTGGTCAATTAGATGTGACCCCTTAAATTGGTGGTCAATTAGATGTGACCCCTTATATTGGTGATCATTGTAGATGTGACCCCTTATATTGGTGGTCATTGTAGATGTGACCCCTTATATTGGTGGTCATTGTAGATGTGACCCCTTACATTGGTGGTCATTGTAGGTGTGACCCCTTACATTGTTGGTCATTGTAGGTGTGACCCCTTACATTGGTGGTCATTGTAGATGTGACCCCTTACATTGATGGTCATTGTAGATGTGACCCCTTACATTGGTGGTCATTGTAGATGTGACCCCTTACATTGGTGGTCACTGTAGATGTGACCCCTTACATTGGTGGTCATTGTGAAAGCAACTTTTAAAGGAACCCTAGTTGAGAAATGTTCTACTCCTTTAGTAAATGGACCCTACCATTGCACCTCTGTGGCTGAAGAGGTCCACAACTTTCCTCTAGAAAAGGAAACTCTTATGCCCCATACACGCGGTCGGACTTTGTTCGGACATTCCGACAACAAAATCCATGGATTTTTTCCGACGGATGTTGGCTCAAACTTGTCTTGCATACACACGGTCACACAAAGTTGTCGGAAAATCCGATCATTCTGAACACGGTGACGTAAAACACGTACGTCCGGACTATAAACGGGGCAGTGGCCAATAGCTTTCATCTCTTTATTTATTCTGAGCATGCGTGGCGCTTTGTCCGTCGGATTTGTGTACACACGATCGGAATTTCCGACAACGGATTTTGTTGTCGGAAAATTTTATCTCCTGCTGTGTGTCGGAAAATCCGATGGAAAATGTCCGATGGAGCCCACACACGGTCGGAATTTCCGACAACACGCTCCGATCAGACATTTTCCATCGGAAAATCCGACCGTGTGTACGGGGCATTCCTCTTGTAATAATGGGAGCTTTTCATGACGGACTCGTGTTGAAGTTATATTGACCTTTTCTGCAGGTTCTGACCCTGGCCAGCAACGAGCGTATTCCTCTGAATCCCACCATGAGGCTGGTGTTTGAGATCAGTCACCTGAGGACAGCGACCCCCGCCACCGTCTCCAGAGCCGGTAAGGAGTCCATCGCTTGTCTAAAATGTTCTGTTTTATTTTATATTCTGATTCTGATTTTCACCATTTGTTCAGTCGGTCGATCAATTTCAACGCCAACCCCCCCCCCGTTTGTTTGCTCGCCCACCCACCAGCCTCCGCACCTACCCCATCCTAGGTCGCGGGCAGCTTCAGGTCCTTCCTACATCTTCTCCTCCTCAGCAGCCAATACGATTGCTTCTCCTCTCGGCCAATCAGGTCTTAAGACCCGCTTCCTGATTGGCCAGGAGGAGAATCGGGAACACAATAGCGAATATTAATTCGCTATTGTCACACTAGTGGGTGGGCTTGGGGCGCACTGCTCTGCGCCCCGAGCCCACACTTTTTTGAAACCAATTAGAGCCTCAGGCTCTAGTCACGTGCTTAAAAATAAAAACCCAGTTGACATCCATGCGTCCGGCGCCCCGCATGTAGATTAGGAACTGGATGCTCCTAATAGACGGGCCACTGATTACAATGTTTTTACACTCAGATATCAGTCCTGAGGAGTGGGCGGTACTGGTAGACATGTGCAGAACGAAAACAATTGTTTCATTTCGATTCATTATTTACATAAATTTGTTTAATTAAATTCATTTAACCCGTTTAAATAGTTTTCTGAATTAGTTTTCAAATCAATTTCAATTCGTTTTTGAATTTGTATAGTTTTCCAATTTCCAAAGAATAAAATAGAATAGAAAATAATAGAATACAATAGAAAAAAAAAATAACAGAAAATAAAAGAATATAATATAATAGAGTAAAACAGAACAAATTAGAATAGAAAATAAAAGAATATAATGGAATAGAAACAAATAGAATAGCATAAGAATACAATAAAATAGAAAGAATATAACCATCTTCTGAAATTCAAATAGAACATAATAGCATAGAAAAGAATACAATTAAAAAAAGCAATAGAATAGAATAGAAATTCGAACTTGAATAGTATAGAAAGGAATAGATTAGAATAGAAAATAACAGAATAGTAAAAAACAAACAACCAAATAGAATATAACTATCTTACTATTCTAATCTATTCATTTCTATTCTATTCAAATTGTAATTGATTATATTTGAATTTTGGGAAATGGTTATATTATTTCTATTCTATTCTATCCTAGTCTTTTATTTTCTTTTCTATTCAAATTTACTCTATTCAAAATTAGAATTTCAGAAGATGGTTATTTTTTTTTCTACTCTATTCTTTTCTATTCTGTTTTTTTCTATGCTATTCTGTTATTTTCTATTCTTTTCTATTCTATTATAGTCTATTCTATTCTTTTTTTCAATTCTTTTCTATTAAAATTGATTCTATTCGAATTTTAGGAAATGGTTATATTCTTTTTATTTTGTTCTATTCTATTGTTTTTTTTTAATTCTATTCTTTTCCATTCTATTCTATTCTTTTTTTTTCTATTTTGTTCTGTTTTACTCTATTATATTCCATTCTTTTAATTTCTGTTATATTATTTTCTATTTTATTATTTATTCTTTTCTATTACATTCCTTTATTTTCTATTCTATTCAAAATTAGAATTTCGGAAGATGGTTATGTTCTTTCTATTCTATTCTTTTCTATTCTGTTTTTTCCATACTATCCTGTTATTTTATATTCTATTCTATTCTAATTTATTCTTTTCTATTCTGTTTGAATTTTGGGAAATGGTTATATTCTTTCTATTTCATTCTATTGTTTTTGTAATCCTATTTTTTTCTATTCTAATATAGTCTATGCTATTCTTTTTTTTTCTATTCTTTTCTTTTCCATTCTATTCTAATTTATTATTCTCTATTCTATTCAAATTGATTCTATTAGAATTTTGGGAAATGGTTATATTCTTTCTTTTTTATTCTATTCTATTGTTTTTTAAATTCTATTCTTTTCCATTCTATTTGAGTCTATTCTATTCTTTTTTTTTGTTGTTTTTTTTTTCTATTTTGTTCTTTTTTCCTCTATTATATTCCATTCTTTTAATTTCTGTTACATTCTTTTCTATTTTATTTTTTATTCGTTTCTATTACATTCCTTTATTTTCTATTCTATTCAAAATTAGAATTTCGGAAGATGGTTATGTTCTTTCTATTCTATTCTTCTCTATTCAGTTTTTTTCCATACTATCCTGTTATTTTATATTCTATTCTAATGTATTCTTTTCTATTCTATTATATATTCTTTTCTATTACATTCCTTTATTTTCTATTCTATTTTATTCTTTTTGGATATTGGAAAACTATTCAAAATTCAAAAACTACCGAAAACGAAAAGTATTCGAATCGATTTGAATTCGAGTTTTGTTCAAATTTTTTTCCCATTATTTCAGGCTTGTTTAAATTCGATACTATTGTAATTCGAATACATCTGAATTTCCAAAAAATGAAAAATTTGTCCGAATTTCAATTCGGGGCAAAACGAACTGCACCTGTCTAGTTACTGGGCAGGCTTCATGTGTTGCTGAGTTCCCACGAGCAAAGTATAACTAAAGGCAAAACTTTATTTTTAGTATTGGATAGAGTGGCGATGGATTAGAACCCCTGTCAGTAATGCTGTCTGTGGCCCCCCCCCCCATTATGGAGACTCCTCCTCTCTCTATTTGTCCTGTTTACTATTATATTTGAAAGTGAAAGTAAAAGAAAATCACAAATTTTGAGTTGTCCCCAGAAAAGTAATAGAGTGGAGGAGGGGGGGGGGGTCCCCAGGGAATTCCCTTAATTTGGAAGGGGAGTCCCAAAGGATTTCCCTTAATTTGGAAGGGGGGTCCCCAAGGAATTCCCTTGATTTGGAAGGGGGGTCCCCAAGGAATTCCCTTCATTTGGAAGGGGAGTCCCAAAGGATTTCCCTTAATTTGGAAGGGGGGTCCCCAAGGAATTCCCTTGATTTGGAAGGGGGTCCCCAAGGAATTCCCTTAATTTGGAAGGGGGGTTCCCAAGGAATTCCCTTAATTTTCAGAGATTTCTTTTTACTTCCTGTTTGGCTATGGGACAGGAAGTGAAGGGAAATCTCCCTCGCCCCAATAAATGAAAAAAAGAATTACCAATTAATTACGTCATCATTTTCCTTTGCAGGCATTCTGTATATCAACCTGGCAGACCTCGGCTGGAACCCGCCAGTCACCAGATTCCCTTAATTTGGAAGGGGGGTCCCCAAGGAATTCCCTTAATTTGGAAGGGGGTCCCTAAGGATTTCCCTTAATTTAGAAGGGGGGTCCCCAAGGAATTCCCTTAATTTGGAAGGGGGGTCCCCAAGGATTTCCCTTCATTTCGAAGGGGGGTCCCCAAGGATTTCCCTTCATTTCGAAGGGGGGTCCCCAAGGATTTCCCTTCATTTCGAAGGGGGTCCCCAAGGATTTCCCTTCATTTGGAAGGGGGGTCCCCAGGGAATTCCCTTAATTTGGAAGGGGGTCCCTAAGGATTTCCCTTAATTTAGAAGGGGGGTCCCCAAGGAATTCCCTTAATTTGGAAGGGGGGTCCCCAAGGATTTCCCTTCATTTGGAAGGGGGGTCCCCAGGGAATTCCCTTAATCTGGAAGGGGGGTCCCCAAGGATTTCCCTTCATTTCGAAGGGGGGTCCCCAAGGATTTCCCTTCATTTCGAAGGGGGTCCTTAAGGATTTCCCTTCATTTCGAAGGGGGGTCCCCAGGGAATTCCCTTAATTTGGAAGGGGGGTCCCCAAGGAATTCCCTTAATTTGGAAGGGGGGTCCCCAAGGAATTCCCTTGATTTGGAAGGGGGGTCCCCAAGGAATTCCCTTGATTTGGAAGGGGGGTCCCCAAGGAATTCCCTTAATTTGGAAGGGGGGTTCCCAAGGAATTCCCTTGATTTGGAAGGGGGGTCCCCAAGGAATTCCCTTGATTTGGAAGGGGGTCCCCAAGGAATTCCCTTAATTTTCAGAGATTTCTGTTTGGCTATGGGACAGGAAGTGAAGGGAAATCTCCCTCGCCCCAATAAATGAAAAAAATAATTACCAATTATTATGTCATCATTTTCCTTTGCAGGCATTCTGTATATCAACCCGGCAGACCTCGGCTGGAACCCGCCAGTCACCAGTTGGATTGACAAGCGGGAAGTGCAATCTGAGAGAGCCAACCTGACCATCCTGTTTGATAAGTACCTTCCGCTGTGTCTGGACACGCTCAGGACCAGGTATGGGGACCTTTCTAAAGAGAGATTTTCCACCAGAATTGGGATGGTTTTCAGTGTCGGCTCCCATTCATATTAAGGCCGGAGTTCTGCTTTAAACCCTCCCATTCTTTTCAGCCAAAGAAGCCGCCATCTTGGTCTCTGTTTGATCTTCAACTGCCATGGTGCTGCACACAGTGGCGGGCGCCGCCCCCTCTCTCCTCGCCACCCCCCTAATTGCATAATGGCCGCCCCCTCCCTATTCATGTGTCCGGCCCCTTTCTGGACGTAGGGTGCAGGAATTACAGCGGCAGGGTTGTTTTTTTTTTATGCTCCAGAGGCTCTAATAGGCTTCAAAATAGTATGGGCTCGGGTCGCAGAGAGTGTAACCGGAGCCCATCCAGGTGTGTTACAATAGCAACAATGAAAATTCGCTGTTGAAACACTGATCCTCAATCCGGCCAATCAGAAGTGGGTGTGAGACTCGCTTTCTGATTGGCCCGAAAAGAGAAGACTCCTGAATGGCCGCTGAGGAGGAGGGAGGAAACGGAAGCCGCCGCGGTAACCCCTGGAGAGCAGGAGAACGGGAGGCTGCCCCAGCCGAGCAGGGGAAGCTGCCGGTGACAGACATTGGATGGTTTCACAGTTTGGTTGAGAGCACAACCAATGTGACAGTTACATTCCCGACATGTGCTGACAATGTAACTGTTTTTTTGTTTTTTTTTGTTTTTTTAACTGGTAAAGGATAAGTATAACCGAAGCTCATTTGCCTGGACTTCTCTTATGGATCACAGGAGTGTCGCTCGTTCTGCACCCCTGTGACCTGTGGACAGAGGTGACAGAACCGGTCCAGGCTCTGGAAAGATTCCGATCATATGGTTGCGATTCACCCAGATGCCTGGACTGGATTTTTCTATTCTTAGGGCCCTGGTGTGGGATTTTTTTTTCCTTTCCAGTATGCAGAGCAATTTTTTATTTATTTTGTTTTTAAAATGTCCCTTGTTTTGGTCAGCATGCAGAGCATTTCTTGGTGTTTGTGTTTTTTTTTTTGTTTTTTTTTTCCAACATGCAGAACAATTTATTTTTTTTCTACCCCTTTTTATTAGTGTCTTTTTTATGTTGTTACCTGGGCTGTTCATCTCTTTAGTAGTTTCATTTTTGAATTTATCTTAAATTTATCCTAAAGGGGTTGTAAACCCTCAGTGCATCCTAAGCATTAAGGTGAAAAATCTTTTGGCAGTGACCCCAGCCCCCCCCCCCCCCCCCGTTTTACTCACCTGAGCCCCTTCATTCACTTGGCGGAGACGCACTCTCCTTCTCTGCACGGGGTCCCCGGCTCTTGATTGGATAGATTGATAGCAGCGCAGTCATTGGCTCCCGCTGCTGTCAATCAAACCAAATGACGCGAGCGCCAGGGGGCGGGGCCGAGTCCGGCATTCGTGTCTATGCGGGGGCGGACTGATAACTCATGGGGCCCCCGGGCAGTAGGAGATTATGGGGCCACACAGTATACACACACAAAGTATACAATCACACAGTATACACATACATGTACACACAGTATACACAGACAGCTGTAAAAAAAACACAGATTTATACATACTGTCCCTGGTTTTACTGAGGCTGGCAACCCTGATGGGGCCCCCTAGTGACCCAGGGCCCTCGGGCAGTGCCCAAGTGGCTCAATGGTCAGTCCGCCCCTGTGTCTATGGACGCCAAATGCTGGACTCGGGAGTGCGCCTGCAAAGTAACCCCCCCTCCCCATTGTTTAAAATCTATTTAATTGAAAGCAACAATGAATATGTTTAATTCTATCCACTATTTATACTTTTTTGAGAGTAGGAGTGTAAATTTGGGCAGGCTGGTAGGGGTTCCCGCTGCATTGCTTTACCCAGGGGCCCATGATGCTACCCTGTTTCCCCGAAAATAAGACCTAGCGTGATTGTCGGTCATGGCTGCAATATAAGCCCTACCCCCTAAATAAGCCCTAGTTAAAGTCCTTGTAGGTCTTATTTTCAGAATAGGGCTTATTTTTGGGGAAACAGGGTAGGGCTTATTTGGGGGGTAGGGCTTATATTGCAGCCATCACTGACAATCACGCTAGGTCTTATTTTCGGGGAAACAGGGTATTAAGACGGCTCTGTGGGTTAATGCCTAGTGCACCCAGGGGGGTGAAGGCTCGGTCTGAGTGCCGAATTCTACAGATGTTTTGAGTGGTAAATTCATTTCTACAGATGCGTCACATGTACCTGTCTGTATAGAGTTCCCCTTTAAGTCCATGTCATGGTTGCCCACGCAGCCCTTCCGCTGGCTGCGTTCGATGTTCGCACAATCCCCACATCCCCCATCTATTTATCATGACCATTGTTTACACAAACAGCCTCATTAAAGAAATATTCGGACAGTTGCTCCTTCTCCGGGGTCCATGTTGAATTCATGAGCCGGAGGGATATGAGCGGCCATCGAAGGCGGGCGGTTGCCCGGCAGCACAGAAGATGTAATGGAGAGGATGCGGACTAATTAGCGGCCTCGTTTTCTTTTTTAGGGCGCGCTTTGTTTGGCTGAAAGGTTCATTTGGATGTTTACATAATAGATTCCCCATGAAATAGTCATCAGACATCGGCGTCCTTTCATATTTCATATCTTTTGGAGTTGTTTTTTTTCTTCTTTAATCCATAAAGTGGCTTTGCACACACAGGCACCTGCTATATCTGCTGCACAAAGCTCGCTGTGCGTCACGCAGCATATGGCAGAAGCAGGACCGCGTCCTCGATTCCGAAGGCACAAAGAACCCAATCCCTCTGTTGTTTCCTCAACTCATTTTTTAATATTATTCTGTCTAGTCGGCTTCCTCTGTCAGCGTGTTCTAGATAACCCCAGAAACAAAAAAAAGCTGTATTTGTTTATTTACTTTACGCAATTCTTTATCAAGAATTTTTACTTCTTCTGGTGTTCTGTGGAGTCTCTACATGCTCAGGGCTGCTACTAGCTGCACTGACCCGAAAATGTCCCCTTTCATTTTTAACTGGTTCTATCAGCCGCTCTGTAACAGAATGTACATAGACCAGTGAAAGCACCAAAGGTCCAAGAGTCCAAGATTTCTAATATTATAATTGACTCATAGCAGAAGAACGCAACACATTTGGAAAGCCAAACACAATTCCCCTTCATTGGGGCCTCCTTGCTAGATTGACTAACACTGACTTAACAAGCCCTCTTGAAAATGTTGGTAGTACCCCCTGGGCTTTTGCAATGTTGCCATCACGAAGACAATGTTGTGGGCAGTATTAGAGTAGGGAGCCATTTGGTTGCCAAACCACCCCTGTGTACTGGGGCATGAGACTGTCAGTAGACCCCAGTTGCTATGTTGGTTTTGGCACCAAGAGTTGGCTTCTGGGGTCAACTGCTAGATAGTTCCCTGAGAGGGGACACCATTCTTTGGGGTAAGAAGTGTTTGAAGGATGTAGTCAGTGGGACATTACATGGGCTTTCCACGAAAGGGGGAAAGCAGATCAACTTTTCCCTGATGGGAATATGGACTGTACCATTCCTCAGATGGAGGAACACGGAGACTAGGTTTCACCCCAAATCTGGGTTCAGATTTCAGTTTGGTTCTTTATTTTAAAATTCTCTTCTGAGTTATGAGATATATCTATATATACTATGGTCTTCTGTATTTTTTATCAATTTGCCATTGAAGAGGAAAAACCTTTCTGTGTGGACTTGAGTTAACCTGTTTCAGTGGGGGACTAATCAGGGCAAATAGCTTTTGCGGGGGGGCGGGCAATGGGACAAGCGTGGTAAGAGTTCGGAACTGGCAAGAGATGGTACAGAACTCTGAGTTACCCCTCCCCCAGAGTTCCATAAGGAATGTAATCTGTTGATAAACCACTCCACCTATGATGTGGCCCATGCTTCCAAGGACTGCTAATTACCACAGGTTGGTCAATGAAAGTGAAGAAAGTGTTAATGTTGCTCTCTGTAAGTCCCAACACTATCAGAGTGGAGGGAAGAACTGGAGGTCCCTGTGCCGTTACCCAGGGCTAACGCCTAATGAGGAGCATCACATAACATCCATTACCTTTTTTTTTTATCATCTAGTGAAAAGGTTTTGTAGGTCACCAGTGTAAAAATTTCAGGCCTTAGAGTGGACCTGTGCTGAGCCACAAAAGACAATGTACTAAGTATTCTTAAGCTTGGCCCTCCCCAGAACCAATATTTGCCTTCTTCTCATCTCCTGCTGCTCTGTTGCTGCCGGGAAAGAAGGAAAGTAATTTGCAAGGAGTCCCCAGTGTCATACCCTACACAGGGCTATAGACTCACCACGTCACACCTCTGGGCCAGTCAGTGTCAAGTTCACCTCCATAGCAACAAATTCCAGTTGTTTCCTTTTGTTCATGGTGGAGGAGCACAAGATAGATGAGTATATAGTATGCTGTTTTACACTGAAAAGGTTTTCTTCAACAACCACTCAAATTTCCCTTAAAAAAATCCTAGAATGAATAAAACTTAATGTTTCTCTTCTTGCTGGATCTAGAAGGATTATATATAATGGTTGACCATTGACATGGCATCTTCATTTGGTGGCTTTTAATTGACATCTGATGGTCTCTGTCAATAGCGTAAGTAATGAAAGTTCTTGCTCAAGCAAGTCCCGGCTCATCTTTTTTTATGATGCTTCATCTGCACAGGTTCAAGAAGATAATCCCGATCCCGGAGCAGAGCATGGTGCAGATGTTGTGTTATCTTCTGGAATGTCTCTTGACGAAGGAGAACACTCCACCCGACTGCCCCAAAGAGCTCTATGAACTCTACTTTGTGTTTGCCGCAGTCTGGGCCTTCGGTGGAGCCATGTTCCAGGATCAGGTGAGTCCTCTACTCCTCCCATAACTCTTTGTGGTTTTATCATTGGCCCAATGTGCTGTGTGTTCTTGTCTGACAAATTCATATTTTTTCAGTGTATCAAGGTCTTGTTGGGCTCCACTAGACCAGCCTTTCTCAACCTTTTTACCCCAGAGGAACCCTTAAAATAGTTTTCTGGTCTTGGGGAACCCCAGCTAATATTCATTGTGGTTCAGTGGAAGAATTCCTTTTTACCTTGGTAATCATTGGGAATAATATTCCCTTACAGTGGTAGTTGGGATGCCATCTTTACAGACAAGTGGCATTGGACTTGGGACTATCTAGGCACCATCAGTTGGAAGGTGAATCAGTCACAGCTCAAGGAATCCCTAGCAACCCATAGAGCAGGGTTTTTCAACCAGGGTCCCATTGAACCCTAGGGTTCCTCCAGAGGTTGCTAGGGGTTCCTTGAGAAATGACCAGTTTCTGCCTAGTTACCGCTGACACCATTGATCTTTTTAGCTATCTGTAAGGGGGGGGGAAATCTATCCAGTGACAACAAGTGTAAGGAGCGTTCTTCCCACTGACCATCACACTAATGTATCATGAGTTGTAGATATGGTAATTTTTAGCAGGGATTCTGCGAGACCAAAAATCTGTTTCAGGGGTTTCCCTGTGTTGAAAAGTTTGAGAAAGTCTGCTCCAGAGGAACTCTAGCTGAGAATGACTGGTTTGGACCATTGCCTGGTGTCATTTATGGGATGAAGGTAGATGAGAACCTTAACTAAATTCAATTTAAGTGGAAGTAACGGCAAAACCTAGTTACTCTAAACCTAACCCCAGCCACAAGCCTAATCTATCTAGCCCTGAAATGAAAAAAAAAAAAAAACGCTATGCTAACCTGTTCTGCAGCCGCTCCGGTCCCTTCAGCACCGGCGCCCTCTGTGTGCAGGAGAAAGCCAACAACGGGTGAGAAGTGACGTCACCCATAGAGGTAATTTGGAGCTTCTGTTGTCGGCTGCCTCTCCTAGACACTCCTACACATTGAAGCCACAGTGACAGCTCAGCGTGGGACCGGACCGGCTACAGAATAGGTAAGTATAGAGATTTTTGTTTTTTTTCTTTACAGGGCTAGATAAATTAGGCAAGGTTTAGAGTTAGTTAGGTTTTGCCTCTTCTTTCACTTGAAGTTTGTTTTGAGCATTGTGGATCATAATTGCCGTGTTTTTTTTTCACCTTCTTTTTCTTAGTACTGCTCATCTCCGAAAGCCTCTTTGCCTGTCCACATGCATTCCAGCAATGGCTTTTCTCAGGGTGGGTTTCTTGATGGTGACAACAGTGGATCATGTCTGCTTAAGTGTGGTGAAACAACCACTTGTAGTCTCCACCCGGTGACACCAAAGGAGTAGAGTTGGGAAAGTTGTCACCCTATAACAGAGAGTGCCTATACAAGAACCTTCATGGCAGGATCACCAGGGACTATTTATGTAACAAAACATAAAGTAGGTGCTGGCCCAATTCGGCTGCAGAAGTGGAAATACGCTTTAAATAAATAAAGCTGCCCAAAAATGTAGAGAAATGGTATGCTAGAAGCATACAAAAGCACATATGGTAATAGGTATCATATTGTTACATTGCAGATTCAAATATATTATATTTTATTATATAAGATATCGGAAAAAAAATCTCATTTAATTTTTTTGCTTATTTTAAGATGGAGGAAAGGGTTCTTTAGTACAGTGAGGGCAGATTATGATGTTGGAAAGCTGCGTTGGCGCTGCCTCTGCTCGCGTTATGGCGCGTTACCTTCCCGGCGGTATCTGTATCCCGATGTTGAGCAGCTGTAGCTGTTATTGTAGAGCGCATTGCGTGGAGCTGGGACGCACTGTATCGGAAACGAGCCATGTTGGCTGAGGCGTATTCTAATTGTCTCTCAGCCGCGGTATATTTTTTAGAATTGTTCAGATAGAATCGTGAGGCGCCGTTATTAAGACCGCGCCGAGCCGCCGTCAGATCATCGCCTGCTTACAATACGGGGGGAATTATGGGGATTACTGTAACCGGCGTATAGTATTTTCATTTAGAGAATCGTTTTTCGCTGCTCAACACAACATTAATCCGGAGGACGGTCGCTAGAAGCCGAGGCAATATAAGATAATGGGATTACTGAGTGAAAAGTTTTCTGGCGGTGGAAGCGGCGCAGCCTGATGTGAAAACAAGCCGAAAATTTCCAGCCATTGTGACATTCATTTGAGTTATATTGCTCTCATCTTTGCAGTGTTCTCCTTGTTTTAAAGGGACAGAAGAGTTTTTGGAGGAGTTTTTGTATTTCCCCAAATACACAAAAAGGTTTTAAGAGTCTTGTAAGAGGGCGCTGAAAGTATTTAAAGGAGAACCCTGGGATCACAAGATCTCTGGATTTTGTGGTGCTGATCCTTCTGACAGCCGATTGTGTACAGATGACCGCTGACAGTCGACTTGTCACATTTACACATGTAGCACACTCCCAGAGTAGTGTAGGCTGTTAGGTAAATTCAGTATTGGCTCAGTGGAGCGGGGGTTGATTGTTTAGGCCTGCTCAGTGGTTCCCAGGCTGCTGCTATGATTACTTCCCCCTGTATTCTAGAGAATTCTAGAATTATAGTGGGAGGAAGAAAAGCGTAAGCAATCCCTAAATATTTATGGGACTCCAGCCAATGCTTGGAGAGGGGTGCTCAGAAATTGGTGGAAGAGCTCATAGTCTGGGGCCAGTTCCTGGGTCCAGTCCTGTTGGAGGAGATCCCTGGGGTAGGATTTCAGAAGGTGCCATCTAGAAGACATCAAGGTCCCAGCTAAGGCTCCATGCACACTGGACCTTACAATAGCGTTATAAAAACGCCAGTAGCTTTGCAGTGAGTCTTTCAACGTTTTTTAGCGTTTTTGCAATAATGTTTATTAGCCTTTTTTTTTCAATGGATCAAAAATGTTAAAAAACGCTGTTGAGCCAAGTTTTTGAGCATTTATCAACGTTTATGAGTGTTTGGCATTTTTTGTGGTAAAAAAAAACGACTCCTGAAGGCGATTTTATGGCGTTCAGAAAACAGCCCATAAACCCCACTGCTGATAAACATCCAAAAACGTCCATCTGTGCATGGACACATAGGATAACATAGAGGGGAGTTTATGGGCTGTTAAAAAAAAAAAAAACTCCCAAAAACGGCCGCTTTTAGTAGCTTCAGTGTGCATGGAGCCTAAGGCTTTAGCTACAAGGCCTATTAGCAAACATTTAGTCCTGGAGTTCATTTTGGTCTGGAGAAGTGCACTGGGGGGAGCACCAGGAGGTAGTTGAGGGTGGGGGGGAGGCATCCAGCTGTCCTATGGTGGTGTGAGTTTGTGTCCCCCTCACTGGAGAAGGAAGGATGCATCTTGTGGCTGTGTGAGTATATGTCCCAGTGCTGGAAGTTGGTGACAGTGTGCAGTTTTTGGTCCTTTGGGAAAAGTCCTAGGCACCTATCCGCATTAGAAACTCTGTGGGATATTTTTTCAAAGTTCAGCAAGCTAGAGTCCTCAGGTGTTCAGTTCTTCATTTCTTGGGTATCCCATGCTGGTTAATCTTGACATCAGTTATTTATGGGAATATCTGCCTCAAATAACCAAACCCTTCACCTTCCTTGTTCATCGCTACCACCAAATTTTTAATCAGTCCAATTTTTTTTTATTTTTGTAATTCTTTAATTTTTCAAAGAAATCTGCATTAAACAGTCAAGGTATGCACTAGTAACAGATAACAGAATCAAGTGGCAAAAAAGGGGGTCACACCGTCAACGTTATATAACAACAAGCCCAGCTCTGCACCTTACAGGTGGTAATGAGAAAACATTATGGTTTTGAAGGTAATTATCCATGCGCAGAGCTGAGGAGACCAACAGGTAACTAACTACATGGAAGACCCAAGACACAGATTCATTAATAGCAAGTCAGCAAACTAAAATAATGTGAAATAAAAGGAAATAGAACTTTTACAATATATCGGGAGACATTGCGACCCGATGGCCCGCTTAGCCTGGGAATGGGACCATGAGGGGAGTGTGATACGCACCATATCCATATGATATAGCCCATTACCGAGCCAAGGATACGTGGAAAGGGTGATTACCAGAAAAGAAGGGGGTTCGGGGATCGGGTGTCCTCCTAGTGCAAAAGAAAGGGAAGCAAGAGAAATAGAAAGGAAGTTCTCAGGTAGGGCCTCTCTTCCAGGAAATAGGACTAGTTTCAGAAGGTCAGTCTGATTGCGCCATCTCCCGAAGATAGGCATCTGTGTATACAAAATGGTGCCAGGGTCTCCAGGTCTCACGGAAGGTCTCCTCCCAGTTGTGCAAAGTAGCGGTGAGATCCTCCACATCTCTCAGTTCATTTACTTAAGCAAACCACAGGGATATGAAAGGGGGGTTCTCCGATCTCCAACAGAGGGGGATGCATGCCTTGGCCGCATTGAGCAACTGGATTGTAAGGGAGGCCTTGTACTTCCTAATCGTTCTCTTTGAGAGATGAAGCAGGCAAGCCGCAGGGTTCCCCTTTAGATCAACATTCGTCAGGTGTTTGATTGTGCAGATCACCTCGCACCACAACGGCTCAAGCTTGGGACAATCCCAGAAGATGTGCAGCATTGTTCCCCCAGGTCCCCATCTTATGTTGGCGGCGTGGCAATGCTGAGGGAGCGATGCTGCACATCTTCTGGGATTGTCCCAAGCTTGAGCCGTTGTGGTGCGAGGTGATCTGCACAATCAAACACCTGACGAATGTTGATCTCATCTCTCAAAGAGACCGATTAGGAAGTACAAGGCCTACCTTACAATCCAGTTGCTCAATGCGGCCAAGGCATGCATCCCCCTCTGTGGCTCCCCCTTTGTGGCCTGCGGCTTGCCACACCGCCAACATAAGCTGGGGACCTGAGGGAAAAACCGGTGTAGAACGGTATGTACTCTGTACCATCTGGTCAAGATCTTGTAACAGGTTTCCTGAACTCTAGTGGCTATGGAGGACCATCAGTCTAAGTTTTACGTGAAGCAGAGGAAAAAATATCTTTGAACAAGTGGTTCACAAGCCACGTTTTTCTGCCCTGGAACCAATTAATTTTTTTTTGGACTGCCCATTTCTTTTCGACGTAATGCACGGCTGTCCCATTCTCATATAAAACAACAGTACTTGGTATATCCGAGTTGCATTCCAAGCAGCAGAGCCACAGATATTTCAGTTGGACTTGGTGTACTGGATGTGCTTCAAAAACAATTCCATTGTTCAGAAACCTATTTTGAAACAGCATTTTGAGAATGAACATGTTCGTGGCTCTCTTCCCTTTCCAGCTTAATAATGATAAATCCCAGCAGTAATGTGGATAATGATGGACAAAAAACGATTGTCCTCAGGTCTCTGTCTCTACATCCCAATTGTGCTTCTGCGTTGTCACCCTGCCACAGGGACTTATAAGGGAGACTACAGGTGACCCTTTCAACACACATTACACAGACATGGTCCACTGTTGTCACCATCAGAGAAGTGCCATGAATCCATCGCACTGGAGTACATGTAGCCATGAAGTGGCTGCAAAGAGGATGTACAGTAGCTCTTCATTACGAGATACAACAGAGAAGGGAAATTTATGAAGCTATGGATGCTATTTACATGTTGCGCTGGTCATGCATACATGCAAGGACAGGTAGGGTGGGCCTTAACGCCCAATGACCGCTCATAGGCTTACATGTGGAACTGCCATTCTGCTACAGTGACCGAATTGTCACAGACCGGTGCTGGTCATTGTTTATCATCGGAAGCTCCCGATCATGTGACCACTGTGACAGCCAATCACAGTGCTCATGTAAATAGTAACCCTTTCTCTGCCTTCCAGCTTTAAGACCCTCATAAAGGGCCACTGGGCAGCAGCAGTAAGGGGGTTAAAAATGAATAGAATGAAATGTCATCCAGTTAGGGTTCACATCAACTTTTATTTCCATAGACGACCCCACGCTGGAGTGCATCCAGACAGGAAGTGGCTGCAAAGAGGCTGCCATAGATCCACGGTTTTATTTTTTAAAGAATGACGATTGATTAGGATACACAACGCACAGGGCAAACTAAATGCCATCTGTTAGGGGGTACATTTACTTTAAGGGGGCTTCCACTTTCAAAAAGTTATCTGCAGAACTCCTGGCTCTATGGTTGATATTGGTTTATCCTTCGGGGGTTTGCAGAATATAAAGTCCTGTCTGTGGACCTCCAAAACGGCCCTTTAATGGGGCCCCCGCGGGAGGGGGGGTCACCAGACAGGTCAGTATAACACCATCCAAACGGCCGACGCATCCTGCGTGAAGACCGGCCGCGCGTCTACGGGAGCGGGAGAGCGAGCCGGCAGCCGGATAAAAGCCCTTACACTCATTTCATTTTCCCCAAAGCACTTTTTAATTATTTATTTTTTCCTTCCCTCGCAACAAAAGCCTTGACATTTGCAAGCTTCTTAATATCGATTTAATGGTTTTTGACGAGAGATTAAAACTTGAAGCGCAGAATTTAAATGAGCAACCTTAGGCCGATCCGCGGGGAAGAGCCGGAGCTGGGAAGAAATGTTGTTTCCGCTGATCGCTTTTCCCAGAATGATCTGAGAATGATCGGGGGTGGAGGAAACGGCTCACCGGAGACTCGCCAGTGTACATGTTGTTGTTTGCAGTCTTTAACGAAGGTGTGGAGCTAAAGGGGCAATTTAGCCCCGGACCCCCCGGACCCCCGGGGGGGGGGCCCATTGAGAGTCTCGGATTGTGTAGCCTGATCGCTCATCCTGCTGCTTCAGCCAAGAAAATCCTCTGTTGGGCCGGCCATACATGGATTGAAATTTGGCCGGTTCGGCAGAGATCGGCTACATTTCGATCCATGTATGGGCAGGGAGGTTGTCTACCGATCGACTTCTATACAGCCGCCCTGTAGGAGCTTCCTCACTCAATCAGGGCTGCAGGCTTTATCCTGGAAGTCTCCTCGCTGTCAGAATACAAAGACTCGGCAGGGAGGATTCTACGTGTAGATGGGAGAATTGGATCAGTTTATTTAATTTTTTTTCATTCAACCCAAACGGACTAATCTATGGGCGGCCTTAGATGAAGAGATGTATTATGAGATCTTTATACTTTAACTATAAATATAAGGAGAATTAACCCTCAGGGCTCTTCACACAGGCCGCCTAGGTGCATCATCCCTCCTGGCGTTGTAGATATATATATATATAATTTTTTTTGGGTGGTGGGGGTTTGGTACACAAATCATCAGTGGCAAGGTTGTATCCAAAAATCTAAAACATGGTCAGTGGTCATCCCACTGATACCAACAATGGGGCACTCTTCCTCCAACTTACACAAATGATGGGGCACTATTCCTCCCACTGACACCAATGATGGGACACTATTCCTCCCACTGACACCAATGATGGGACACTATTCCTCCCACTGACACCAATGATGGGGCACTATTCCTCCCACTGACACCAATGATGGGGCACTATTCCTCCCACTGACACCAATGATGGGACACTATTCGTCCCACTGACACCAATGATGGGACACTATT
This sequence comes from Aquarana catesbeiana, assembly GCA_037953035.1. NCBI lineage: Eukaryota > Metazoa > Chordata > Amphibia > Anura > Ranidae > Aquarana > Aquarana catesbeiana. The sequence goes on from JBBHAA010002523.1 coordinate 140,257, forward strand.
CCTCCCACTGATACCAATGATGGGGAACTATTCCTCCCACTGATACCAATGATGGGGAACTATTCCTCCCACTGATACCAATGATGGGACACTATTCCTCCCACTGACACCAATGATGGGGCACTATTCCTCCCACTGACACCAATGATGGGACACTATTCCTCCCACTGATACCAATGATGGGACATTATTCCTCCCACTGATACCAATGATGGGACATTATTCCTCCCACTGATACCAATGATGGGACATTATTCCTCCCACTGATACCAATGATGGGACATTATTCCTCCCACTGATACCAATGATGGGACACTATTCCTCCCACTGATACCAATGATGGGGCACTATTCCTCCCACTGACACCAATGATGGGGCACTATTCCTCCCACTGACACCAATGATGGGGCACTATTCCTCCCACTGACACCAATGATGGGGCACTATTCCTCCCACTGACACCAATGATGGGACACTCTTCCACCCACTGACCCCCAATGATGGGACACTCTTACTCTCACTTTAACCAATGATGGGGCACTATTCCTCCCACTGACACCAAAGAAGGGGCACACTTTCTCCCACTAATACCAATGATGGGCCATTTTCTATTCCCACTGGCTACAGTATTGCCTTAGATGGAGCTGAGGAGCATAGGAAATACTCTGTATCTCTTCTTACAAAGTTGAATGTAACAATTCTAGAGAACACTAGAGGGAATTGGCAAATTAAGCTAATGGTTCCAGATTTTGTTCAACAGGAAGTATCTGAACAAGGGCCACTATGGCAGGATCAACAGGGATTATTCTAATGCAGATTTAAAAAAATAATTTTGAAAAAGTATAACTAAAGGCAAAACTTTTTTTTAGTTTTGAATGGAGTGGAGAGGGATTAGAACCTCTGTCAGTTTTTATTGCTGTCTGTGTCCCCGTTAGGGAGATTTCCCCTCTCTAGTCCTATTTACCGTTCTCATTGAAAGTAAAAGAAAACCCCAAATTTTGGGTTGTCCCCAGAAAGTAATAGAGGGGGATCTTCCAATGTGGACACTAGTTCTGGTGACCGGGGGGGGGGGACCCCAAGGAGTTTCCTTAATTTGCAGGGATTTCCTCTCACTTCCTGTTTGGCTAGGGGGACAGGAAGTGAAGGGAAATCTCTGCAAAGTGACACAGATGGCGAAAAAAAATCTGACAGGGGTTATAACCCCTTGCATTATAAAATACAATGGGCACTATGCAGGAGATTCTGCTGTGTCTTTGGGGCTTATCCCCAGAAAGGGACATAAACCTGCCTGTGGAGGATACAAAGACCTGACTGCAGAGCACAGAAAGGTTTCATTTCTAGTGACCGCATTAAAGTCGGATTTTTCTCACCTCTTCTTCTTCTTTCAGCTGGTTGATTACAGAGTGGAATTCAGTAAGTGGTGGGTGACGGAATTCAAGACCATCAAGTTCCCTTCCCAGGGCACCGTCTTCGACTATTACATCGACCCCGAGACCAAGAAGTTTGAGCCGTGGTCCAAACTCATCCCAAAGTTTGACTTTGACCCGGAAATGCCTCTCCAGGTCCGTATTCTATCCTCATCACAATCCAGACCTGAACCGGTCCCTGTCCTGATATGGGAGTGACTGGATGGTATATGTCAGAGCTATATAAATGTATAATAGTGTGTGACTGTGGGGGGAGGGGACATTAAAGTGTAAGCTCCTCTGTATAGAGACTGATGTGACTGTGGGGGGCGGGGGGACATTAGAGTGTAAGCTCCTCTGTATAGAGACTGATGTGACTGTGGGGGGAGTGGACATTAGAGTGTAAGCTCCTCTGTACAGAGACTGATGTGATTGGCTCAGTGATCTCTGTACAGCACTGCGGTATATGTCAGAGCTGTATAAATGTATAATAATAATAGTGTGTGTCTGTGGTGGGACATTAGAGTGTAAGCTCCTCTGGTACAGAGACTGATGTGACTCAGTGATCTTTGTACAGCAGTATGGTATATGCAGGGGCGGACTGACCATTGAGCCACTCGGGCACTGCCGAGGGCCCTGGGCCACTAGGGGGCCCCATCAGGGTTGCCAGCCTCAGTAAAACCAGGGACAGTATGTATAAATCTGTGTTTTTTTTTACATCTATCTGTGTATACTGTGTGATTGTATACTATGTGGCCCCATAATCTCTGATTGCCTGGGGGCCCCATAATCTCTTATTGCCTGGGGGCCCCATGAGTTATCAGTCCGCCCCTGGGTATATGTCAGAGCTATATGCAGTGCAGGTACTCCTCCCTTCCGAGTCACCCCTTGACTCCGCCTTCTACCCACCTCTGAGCACCATTCCTCAGGTCCACCCAGTACCACCCCTTTTTAGAGAAAACAGAAGCAAGTATCATTCTGTGGTGCTAATTATTTTGTATGGAATTTATTAATAACAAGAACGGCAGTAAAATAGATCTAACAACAATACACCCCAGTGACCATAGATCCACCAAAGCAACAATGGGTTCCCAACAGCCAGCATCAATAGACCCTTCAGCAGCCAGATAGATTAGACCCTTCACTCCACAGTAGATCCCTCTCAGCAATGATTGACCCCCTGTAACATAAGACCCACCTCAGCAACAACAGACCTCCCAGCAACAATATACCCCCCCTGCAAAAATAGATCCCATCCAGCAACAATAGATCCCCTAGCAGCCAGCAGCAAATACCCCCTCCCTTAACAGTAGATCCCTGCCAGCAACAATTGACCCTCCAGCAACATAAGACCCAATCCCAGCAACAATAGATCCCCTACAAGCAACAGAAGACCCCCTCAGCAACAATAGTCCTCCCCCCCTCAGCAACAAAAGACCCCCTTCCTCCGCAAAAATAGATGCCCTCCAGCAACAATAGAATTCTGGAGAGCAGCACCCCTTGCTATTCAAGTTCTGGGGGTGCCGGAACTACGTTCCCCCCATGTTCCTGCTAAAAAAAAGCCCTGTATAAATGTATTATAATAATAGTGTGTGATGGTGGGGGGACATTAGAGTGTAAGCTTCTGTGGTGCAGAGACTGATGTGGCTCAGTATTCTTTATACAGCAGTACGGTATATGTCAGAGCTATATAAATGAATAATAATAATAGTGTGTGATGGTGGGGGGACATTAGAGTGTAAGCTTCTGTGGTGCAGAGACTGATGTAACATGCTGAATGTTATTTGTAAAGTATTGCCGATTTATGTCTTCATCATATAAAACAGTGAATTGCATTTTTCCAGTCATGGATGAACATTTCATAGTGAGTTTTGCTAACTTGCTATGCTTTTCTCCGTAGTCCCCCCACCCGGCCTCCCATCGGGATGGAGTAATATATTCTACTGCTCTTATCACCCCTCCTCGCTTTATTGGCGCCCCTCCGCCTCCTTCTCCCTGTTGATATAACAGTTGGTAAAGCGGGGCATTATTCCGAGTACAAAACCGTTATGACTATCATATTGTATCAATAGAAGGCACAATGCAACAGAATTTCACTTTCATCATTCTTAAGACCGGTTAAATACCGCTTAGATTTCCCGCAAAGAGAAAAGATGAAACGGCGGCAGCGGCAGCATTGTGTGCGAGACACAGAGCCGAGCCATTTATCTCCCACATGGTTTGCTCGTTATCGTCTCCCATTATTCTGAAATTTAAGATTGCAATCTGGATTTTTTTTTTTTTTAGTAGGGAGGCATGTGAGCTGAACTGATATGGCTTTGGTTTACTCTTGTGAAGGGTACCTGTCATTAGAAGTGTAGTATAACTGAGAGTATGCACCAAATGGCCACGTTTTCTGTTTTAGACAAATGACCGTCACTCCAATATGAGCTTGCTGGAGATTTTACTCCAAAACCATTGTCCACCTTTTCTGGTCTATTACAGCCTACACTCTTCTGGGGTGGTTCCACAAGATTTTGTAGGATGTCTGGTGGGGATCTGTGCCCGTTTGTGAAGTTTAGTTACCGATGATGGTTGAGAAGACCTGGCTCACAATAGGCATTCCAATTAATCGCAAAGGTGCTCAGTAGGGTTGAGGTCAGGGCTCAGTGCAGGACACACCAGTTCCTCCACACCAAACTGGTCACACCAGGTCCTTATGAAGCTCGCTTTGTACACGGGTACAGCCATGGTGGAACATAAAAGGGTCTTCACCAAACTGTTACTACAAGGTTTGAAGACAACTTGTTGGAATATCAGACCAATATTTCTGATATTCACTTCAAACACTTGAATTTCACTCATTTGGAGGGGCACACTTAGATGTGGCCATATAAATTAAGGGTATTTATCACTCCCTTGTTATCATTCAACTTCTGAACACCGGGAGCGCCATTCACAGAGATCTGTGTCTCCCAGGCTTGAGGGCCTCTGGGTGACAGAAAATTTGTATATGTTGGCATAATGCATACTGTCACCCAGCAACGAAAGTTTTATGCAGTTGTTTTCCCAAATAAAGTTTTCTTAAATGAAAAATTCTGGTTATCTTTTTACAGGGTAGTTGTCATACCTACCTGTCTTTACTTGATACCCTCACAAACCTTGTCATGCCTGTGCTTCCTACTGCTCATTGCTATATCCACAGAGTTTCAGGCACTGCAAAACACCTGTCTGGGAAGCTTAAGATTTAAGAGGTCATTCCAAGACTCCTTTACAGCATGAGTCAGATATGCGAGGTCACCAGGTTCTCCAGCACTCAGATTCCTCCTCAGATATCCCTTTTTTTTAACTGTGTTTTAGAGATATGTAAAAATGAATGTACTTTGTAACTGCAAGTCCCTATCCTGTTAATGACCCAGAAGTGGTATGGGTCCCGTCACTGCCCCAGAAGCAGTATGGGTCCTACCAGTGTCCCAGAAATGGTATTGATCACTGCCCCAGGATTGTTGTTGATCCTATCACTGCTTCGGGAGCATTATGGGTCCTGTCACTGGCCAGATGTAGTATGGATCCATCACTGCCCCAGATGTGGTATGGGACCCATTACTGCCCCAGAACTGGTGTGTGTCCTGTCACTGCCCCAGAACCTTTATGGGTCCCATCTTTGTCCCAGAAATGATATAGGTCCCATCCCTGCCTCAGAAGCTGTATGGGTCCCATCACTGCCCCAAAAGCAGAATGGATGCTGTTACTGCCTCAGAAACATTATGGGTTCCGTCACTCCCCTAGGAACAAGTTTGTCTCCTGCCTCTGCCCCAGAATCTCTATGGGTCATGTCACTGTTAAAAAAAGGGTATAGTTCTGGTTCCAGCCCCATAAGCAGAATGGGTTATATTATTACCCCAGAACTTTTATAAGTCCGGTCACTTCCAAAGAAGTGGTATGGATCCTGTCATTGACCTAGAAGGAGTATGTATTTCACCAGTCAAAGACTGGAGTCTTCTGGCTTGTTTGATTAGAACGGGTACTACAAAAAATGGTAGCCAATGAGATTTGAACCTTTATTATTATTGGTTGTGCTATCATGATGATGTAGGGATCTCTCTGTATGTAACCCATACTACATTAAGTGCACAGAATTTACACAAATTTGGCTGACTCTGTCCTTTTACAGGCCTGTTTGGTGCACACCACTGAGACAATACGAGTCCGTTACTTCATGGACAAGCTGCTGGAGAATAGGAGGCCGGTCATGTTGGTGGGAAACGCTGGCACTGGGAAGTCAGTGCTGGTTGGAGAGAAGCTCTCTTCTCTGGATCCTGATGAGTATATGATCAAGAATGTCCCTTTTAACTACTACACCACGTCGGCCATGCTTCAAGGTAATACATGTCGCTATTTCTCTCTATTTTTTTTTTTTGGATGATTTGGTGGTCGTGTGAGGCCCCACATTGTGTGGGCAACAAAAACATTTTTTTCCATTATCTGCATGAGGGCACTGCGGCTGCCTCTGCCATGCATTAGATCAGAGTTCTCCATACTTTCTAAACGAAGAGCCAGTTTACTGTCCTTTAGACTTCAGGGGGGGCTGGACTGTGGCTGTTGAGAGTAGAAATTGCCCTGGCATCAGTGGGAGTAAATAATGCATCTATAGTATGGAGAGGGAGGAATAGTGCCCCATCATTGGTGTCAGTGGGAGGAATAGTGCCCCATCATTGGTATCAGTGGGAGGAATAGTGTCCCATCATTGGTATCAGTGGGAGGAATAGTGCCCCATCATTGGTATCAGTGAGAGGAATAGTGTCCCATCATTGGTATCAGTGAGAGGAATAGTGTCCCATCATTGGTATCAGTGGGAGGAATAGTGCCCCATCATTGGTGTCAGTGGGAGGAATAGTGCCCATCATTGGTGTCAGTGGGAGAAAGTGTCTCATCATTGGTGTCAGTGGGAGAAAGTGTCTCATCATTGGTATCAATGGGAGGAAAAGTGGCCCCAAGAGCCAGAAAAAGACAAAGGGCCCCCCCCCCCCAGGCTGCAGTTTGGAGACCCCTGCATTAGATGAAAAGAATTAGCCTTATTCTGTTTTGGAGCAATATGGCTGTCACTAGGCATGAAAGCTTTACAACACGGAAGAAATCATTCGTCATCTCACTTAGGATGGCAGCTAAATGATGTTGTTGATTTTTCGGTCAGTGGTTCTCCTGCAGGTGTCGATGTCACAGCTCGGTGTGATGCCGGGCGCCGTCCTTGTCATACAACAGCTTTTAGGTGCCGGTACCTATCATTACTAAAATGTAGCACTGCCACAAATGATATAAGTGAGCCGCGGCCGATCGGTGTTGTTATGGTGATGTCCGGACACGTATCTGAGCTGTCTGTGATCATTATGTAGTTGGCTAAAAGAAGAGGGGAAAAAAACAAGAATCTGGATTGGCAGGTCTGGGCTGCCTGCTGGCGCCTCCGATTCTTCCACCCACAACAATTCCACAACAAAGGTCATAAAAAATATATAAATGCAAACGAGGCAGAGCCGCGCACCGCCAGTAAAAATGTATATATGTACAATGATCCAACCATGATATACCATGATATAATACATGGCTTACATTGCTGGGATCCATCAAATTCAACCCGAAGATAAAACCACTCAGAACCCTAAGAACCCCCTTAAAATAAACCTCATCCAGTTTGCTCTAACGGGGGAAAAAAAAGTCCTTCCTGATTCCCTAAGGCAAGGGGTCCCCAAACTTTTCACTAAGAGGATCATGTAAGAGGGGATATTACTGGGGCTCCCCACTGACAACCAATGTAAGAGGGGATATTACTGGGGCTCCCCACTGACAACCAATGTAAGAGGAGATATTACTGGGGCTCCCCACTGACAACCAATGTAAGAGGGGATATTACTGGGGCTCCCCACTGACAACCAATGTAAGAGGGGATATTACTGGGGCTCCCCTCTGACAACCAATGTAAGAGGGGATATTACTGGGGCTCCCCACTGACAACCAATGTAAGAGGGGATATTACTGGGGCTCCCCACTGACAACCAATGTAAGAGGGGATATTACTGGGGCTCCCCAGTGACAACCAATGTAAGAGGGGATATTACTGGGGCTCCCCACTGACAACCAATGTAAGAGGGGATATTACTGGGGCTCCCCACTGACAACCAATGTAAGAGGGGATATTACTGGGGCTCCCCAGTGACAACCAATGTAAGAGGGGATATTACTGGGGCTCCCCACTGACAACCAATGTAAGAGGGGATATTACTGGGGCTCCCCACTGACAACCAATGTAGGAGGGGATATTACTGGGGCTCCCCAGTGACAACCAATGTAAGAGGGGATATTACTGGGGCTCCCCAGTGACAACCAATGTAAGAGGGGATATTACTGGGGCTCCCCACTGACAACCAATGTAAGAGGAGACATTACTGGGGCTCCCCACTGACAACCAATGTAATAGGGGATATTACTAGGGCTCCCCTCTGACAACCAATGTAAGAGGAGATATTACTGGGGCTCCCCACTGACAACCAATGTAAGAGGAGACATTACTGGGGCTCCCAAGTGACAACCAATGTAAGAGGGGATATTACTGGGGCTCCCCAGTGACAACCAATGTAAGAGGGGATATTACTGGGGCTCCCAAGTGACAACCAATGTAAGAGGGGATATTACTGGGGCTCCCCACTGACAACCAATGTAAGAGGAGACATTACTGGGGCTCCCCACTGACAACCAATGTAAGAGGAGACATTACTGGGGCTCCCAAGTGACAACCAATGTAAGAGGAGACATTACTGGGGCTCCCAAGTGACAACCAATGTAAGAGGGGATATTACTAGGGCTCCCAAGTGACAACCAATTTAAGAGGGGATATTACTGGGGCTCCCCACTGACAACCAATGTAAGAGGAGACATTACTGGGGCTCCCCACTAACAACCAATGTAAGAGGGGATATTACTGGGGCTCCCCACTGACAACCAATGTAAGAGGGGATATTACTGGGGCTCCCCAGTGACAACCAATGTAAGAGGAGACATTACTGGGGCTCCCAAGTGACAACCAATGTTAAAGGGGATATTACTGGGGCTCCCCAGTGACAACCAATGTAAGAGGGGATATTACTGGGGCTCCCCACTGACAACCAATGTAAGAGGGGATCTTACTGGGGCTCCCCACTGACAACCAATGTAAGAGGGGATATTACTGGGGCTCCCCACTGACAACCAATGTAAGAGGGGATATTACTGGGGCTCCCCACTGACAACCAATGTAAGAGGGGATATTACTGGGGCTCCCCACTGACAACCAATGTAAGAGGGGATATTACTGGGGCTCCCCACTGACAACCAATGTAAGAGGGGATATTACTGGGGCTCCCCACTGACAACCAATGTAAGAGGGGATATTACTGGGGCTCCCCTCTGACAACCAATGTAAGAGGGGATATTACTGGGGCTCCCCACTGACAACCAATGTAAGAGGGGATATTACTGGGGCTCCCCAGTGACAACCAATGTAAGAGGGGATATTACTGGGGCTCCCCACTGACAACCAATGTAAGAGGAGACATTACTGGGGCTCCCCACTGACAACCAATGTAAGAGGGGATATTACTGGGGCTCCCCAGTGACAACCAATGTAAGAGGGGATATTACTGGGGCTCCCCACTGACAACCAATGTAAGAGGGGATATTACTGGGGCTCCCCAGTGACAACCAATGTAAGAGGGGATATTACTGGGGCTCCCCACTGACAACCAATGTAAGAGGAGACATTACTGGGGCTCCCAAGTGACAACCAATGTAAAAGGGGATATTACTGGGGCTCCCCAGTGACAACCAATGTAAGAGGGGATATTACTGGGGCTCCCCACTGACAACCAATGTAAGAGGGGATCTTACTGGGGCTCCCCACTGACAACCAATGTAAGAGGGGATATTACTGGGGCTCCCCACTGACAACCAATGTAAGAGGGGATCTTACTGGGGCTCCCCACTGACAACCAATGTAAGAGGGGATATTACTGGGGCTCCCCACTGACAACCAATGTAAGAGGGGATATTACTGGGGCTCCCCACTGACAACCAATGTAAGAGGAGATATTACTGGGGCTCCCCACTGACAACCAATGTAAGAGGGGATATTACTGGGGCTCCCCACTGACAACCAATGTAAGAGGGGATATTACTGGGGCTCCCCACTGACAACCAATGTAAGAGGAGACATTACTGGGGCTCCCCACTGACAACCAATGTAAGAGGGGATATTACTGGGGCTCCCCACTGACAACCAATGTAAGAGGGGATTTTACTGGGGCTCCCCACTGACAACCAATGTAAGAGGGGATATTACTGGGGCTCCCCACTGACAACCAATATAAGAGGGGATATTACTGGGGCTCCCCACTGACAACCAATGTAAGAGGAGACATTACTGGGGCTCCCAAGTGACAACCAATGTAAAAGGGGATATTACTGGGGCTCCCCAGTGACAACCAATGTAAGAGGGGATATTACTGGGGCTCCCCACTGACAACCAATGTAAGAGGGGATCTTACTGGGGCTCCCCACTGACAACCAATGTAAGAGGGGATATTACTGGGGCTCCCCACTGACAACCAATGTAAGAGGGGATCTTACTGGGGCTCCCCACTGACAACCAATGTAAGAGGGGATATTACTGGGGCTCCCCACTGACAACCAATGTAAGAGGAGACATTACTGGGGCTCCCCACTGACAACCAATGTAAGAGGGGATATTACTGGGGCTCCCCACTGACAACCAATGTAAGAGGGGATATTACTGGGGCTCCCCACTGACAACCAATGTAAGAGGGGATATTACTGGGGCTCCCCACTGACAACCAATGTAAGAGGAGACATTACTGGGGCTCCCCACTGACAACCAATGTAAGAGGGGATATTACTGGGGCTCCCCACTGACAACCAATGTAAGAGGGGATTTTACTGGGGCTCCCCACTGACAACCAATGTAAGAGGGGATATTACTGGGGCTCCCCACTGACAACCAATGTAAGAGGGGATTTTACTGGGGCTCCCCACTGACAACCAATGTAAGAGGGGATATTACTGGGGCTCCCCACTGACAACCAATGTAAGAGGGGATATTACTAGGGGAAGACTCTGATGTAAGAGCAAACTTTAATGTAAGGGGAACTGTAAAGCGGGGGGGGGGGGACTTTGATTTTAAAGGGGGCTCCATGTAAAAATGTTTTCACTCATTTAAATGTTATTTATTCCCTTATAAAACAGATTTTTTTTTTCATTCCATAAATATTTGTAAAAAACAAAAGAGATGGGGGGGGGGGGGGTGGGCTGCAAAGTTTTTGTAAAAAACCTAAACTTGTCTTTCAATCCTTCATAATGCTGGTCAGACACGTAACAAATGCTTTTATTTATTTATGGATTGAACTAAATGAAAGGCTCGATCAATAGGCGGTAGTGTTGGAGCATTTCACACAATGATATTTGCGATCGATCAATGATTTATCGTTGGGCTGGCCGTACACAGACCAGAACACAAATGTCAAGCCTGGCAGGTAGTGAGCACAATACCCGATCCGTACACTTGATGGCGGTGTGATGACACGGTGCTCGGTGTAGCGGAGCGCGTTGGGTAATGACCAGAATGTTAATGTTCAGCTCACTATTGAGCAGTGTCCAAGTCTGCATGTAGGACATTGTGAGCGAGAACAAGTCTCCATTCTGTTTTCCCTTAATAATCAGAAACGCTTTGTGTTCTGCAGCTACATAGTGTCCAGCCAGGATAAAGCTGCTTGTATACATGAGACGTTGGAGGAGAAGGTCTGTAGAATGATTAAGACATAAACAGGACAATTATTTCAGCCAGACGCTCATGTTTATGCACAGGGCAAAAAGAAAAAAAAAACAGTGCTGCTCTTAAGTTCTAGAAGCTGGACAAAGCCACTTTGGATAATCCATTTGGGATTGGTTGGGCAGGGGTTAGCGGAAGAGGTCACACCGGACTTCTCATAGATGGACATTTGTTACCTGATCCAGCCATGATCAGCCAGATGGAAGACTGACCTCTGTAGGCACAACACCTTTCTGAGAGACTCCTTTTAACTCCTCTTGGACACCACATTAGCTTCACATATATAGAAAATAACGGGAGCCCATCGATAGTTCATTTGTACAAGGGAACACACATTTGCGGGGCTTGCCTTCATTTTACTATGCAACAATGAACAGAACCCTCATTTACATGATGGCGTTTGCCATTGTCACTGATAGCTGATGGTGGTGACCATCTTGGCTGTGAGTCCTTGACATTGTCTGTCCAGAGGCGTAACTAGAACCTTCAGAGCCCCGGTGCAAGAAACCATGAAGGGGGCACCCCACTGATCCCCGGGTCCTTTACTCCCATTGTGGGACCCTTTATTACGGTCCCACAGCGGGCCACCTTCCTGCCATTGTGGGGTCCCACAAGTGCAACCTTTGCAACCCTGGCAGGTCTGCCATTGTCACTGATTGCTGATGATGGTGTCCATCTTGGCTGTGAATCCATGATATTGTCTGTCAGAGACGTAACTAGAACCTAGCCCCGATGCACGAAGCCACGAAGGATCCCTCTGGCCCTTGACCAGGGCTCTTCCCACTGATCCTGGGGCCATTTACTGTCATAGTGGGAACCATTTTTTAAGGTCCTGCAGCACGCCACCTTCCTGCCATCTTGGGGTCCAACCATGGTGACGGGACACCAGAGACCAGTCACAAATGCAACCTTTGCAACCCTTGCAGCTCTGCCATTGTCACTGATTGCTGATGATGGTGTCCATCCTGACTGTGAATCCATTACATTCTCTGTCCAGAGGCATAACTAGAACCCTTTAGGGCCCCGGTGCAAGAAAATCCTGAAGGGCACCCCTGGCCCCCGACCAAGACTATCCTCACTGATCCCGGGGCCCTTTCCTCTTATTGTGGGACCCTTTATTACAGTCCATTTTTATCATAGGTGTATTTTATATGATAGAGACAGAATATCAACCAAAGATCCAGAAAAAACACGATACAAATGTTATAAATGGCGCTACAGTTCGGGGAGTAAAATAAATATTTGATCCCCAAGCAAACCATGACTTAGTAGTCGGTGGAGAAACCCTTGTTGGTGATCACAGAGGTCAGACGTTTCTTGTAGGTGGTGACCAGGTTTGCAGACATCTCAGGAGGGATTTTGGTCCACTCTCCTTTATAGATCTTCTCTAAATCCTTAAAGTTTCTTGGCTGTCTCTTGACAACTCGAAGATTCAGCTCCTCCATACATTTTCTAGAGGATTAAGGTCTGGAGACTGGCTAGGCCACTTCGTAACCTTAATGTGCTTCTTCTTGAGCCACTCCTTTGTTGCCTTGGCGGTATGTTTTGGGTCATTGTCTTGCTGGAAGACCCATCCATGACTCATCTTCAGTGTTCTGGCTGAGGGAAGAAGGTTCTCCTCCAAGATCTTACAATACATGGTCCCGTCCATTGGCCCCTCAATGCAGCAAAGTCGGCCTGAACCTTTAGCAGAGAAACAGCCCCAAATCATCATGTTTCCACCTCTGTGCTTGGCTGTAGGGATGATGTTCTTAGGGTCATTGTCAGCATTTTTCTTCCTCCAAACACGGCGAGTCCTCCTCCTCAAGAAGGCACATGTACAGTCATGCCAGTAAACATCTAAATGATTCAGAGAAGGATTGGAAGAAAGTTCTGTGGTCAGATGAGGCCAAATTTGAGCTCTTTGGCATTAACTTGACTCGTGTTTGGAGGAAGAAAAATGCTGACTATGACCCTAAGAACACCATCCCTACAGTCACACATGGAGGTGGAAACTTTATGCTTTTTGGCTGTTTCTCTCCTAAAGGTACAGGTCAACTTTGCCACATTGAGGTGCCAATAGACGGGGCCATGTATTGTAAGATCTTGGATGAGAACCTTCTTCCCTCATCCAGAACACTGAAGATGGGTCGTGGATGGGTCTTCCAGCATGACAATGACCCAAAACATACTGCCAAGGCAACAAAGGAGTGGCTCAAGAAGAAACACATGAAGGTCATGGAGTGGCCCTAGCCAGTCTCCAGACCTTAATCCTATAGAAAATGTATGGAGGGGCTGAAACTTCGAGTTGTCAAGAGACCTTAAGGATTTAGAGAAGATCTGTAAAGAAGAGTGGACCAAAACCCCTCCTGAGATGTGTGCAAACCTGATCACCACCTACAAGAAACTTCTGACCTCTGTGATCGCCAACAAGGGTTTCTCCACCAACTACTACATCATGCTTTGCTTGGGGATCAAATATTTATTTTACTCACTGAAATGCATCTCCATTTATAACATTTGTATTGTGTGTTTTTTCTGGATTTTTGGTTGATATTCTGGCTTTATTATATAAAATACACCTATGATAAAAATTATAGACCCTTCATTTCTTTGTAAGTGGGCAAAACTTACACAATCTGCAGGGGAGACAATCATTTTTTCCCCGCTGTATGATGGGTTGAAGTGGCGGTAGAGGGGTATAATATGGCTAAACATTTTGGCACTTAAGGCGTTCCCCTTTGGACCCAGCTACCTATGAGATTTGCAGCACTCATTATCAAGAGAATAACTATGTGTGGAGGTTTTGCTTAATTTCAGCATATTGGTTCCAAAGTTTTGCATTTGGGTATTTCCAGGCAGACAGCTAATCACACAGATGACACACATGCATCGGAAGGATTTACCTACCATATAAATCTGTAACTCTGTCTTCATTCACCTCATCTCAGGAAGTCTCATTGTAGAAGTGTGCCTCCAACACGGCCTCCTCCCGGTTTCAGCCGCCACTCCAGCCTTTCTGCTTACTCCGCACTCCTCCATCGCTCTCCGCGCATCTCTGGCTGTCTATTAGCTGCAATGTGTTTTATAGGTCACTGGGGCCAAGAATCTCCCACCGGAGAGCCGAGAAGAAGTTAACAGATAATCATCGGACCGAACAGACTTTACAAACAGCAAAACTCGAAAAACAGCTCATCGGGGTAGAGCGTAGCTGTGTTAATAGGTGCACGGCAACAGTTAATGCGTCCTCCTTCACCTCAGACTGCTTTTACCAAGTGCTACCTCCACTGGGCACCCCCTGCTTGTGGTAGAGGACAGCTCTGCATCCTGACACAAAATGTTTTTATTTGATCTACCTGATAATTGGCTCATGAGGGAGGTAGGCAGCAAGGGGAATGCAGGGGACTATTGCATCTCATTCAGAAACAGGTTTGTAATGACATCAGGCGACCACTGAGGACATTCCCATTAACTGCTAGCGGTTTGGCCACCATTCTTGAAGAAGGGTAGGCGTCAAAGGGGATGCAGAGGACTAGGGCATCTCCTTCTGAAAGTTGGGGATGACATCAGGTGCCCACTGAGGACACTGAGGCCACCATCCTTGAAGAAGGGTAGATGGTAGGGAGAATGCAGGAGGCCATTGCATCTACCTCAGGAACAAGCTGGAAATGACATCTTGTGACCACTGAGGCCATTGCCATTGCCTGCCACCAGTGGTGCTTCTAAAGATACATAGGGCACCATCCCTGAAGACAGGTAGGTGGTAGGGGTAATGTAAAGGGACCATTGCATCTACCTTGGGAACAAGTTTGGAATGACATCAGATGACCATGGAGAGTATTCCCATTGCCTGCTACCAGTGGTGCTTCCAAATCTATATGGACCACCAGCTTTGAAGAGGTGTAGGTGGCAAGGGTGATGCAGGGGGGCATTGCATCTACCTCGGGAACAAATTGGGAATGACATCAGGTGATCACTGAGGGCATTCCCATTGCCTGCCACAAGTGGTGCTTCTAAAGATACTTAGGCCATAATTTTTGAAGATCGCACACACTCTTTTGTTTTTCTTTTTGACCAGCTGCCATCTCCTTCATCCCTCTGAACACTGAGATACCTTACCCAAGAACTTGAAGAACGTTGCTCAGCTCTGCCCCTCAACTGACCACAAACCATGATATAACTTCTCAAAATCAACTATTTTTGTGGACAATGGAGCGAGAACTCTCTATGTTTATGGAGATCCTATGCCTCTAGCAGTCCTACATGTTGGGGAAGAATTAAAACAATAGGAACTGTGTGTAACCACTCCTGTTTCATGGTTGGTCATAGCTAACCATCTTTGTACCAAGAGGAAAGCTTTCCTTCCATTATGTACATGGAGCTTTTTTTTTTTTTTTGTTCTGTTCCATGTAATCTGCATTATGCAGGCAGTGAGTGCGGACACAGAATTTTTCAAGGTTTTGGACCAATATAGCATGTAAGCTCCATCCATCTTATAAAGAGGAGGAAAAATTGTTTATTGCATGATTTCTGCATGTCTACGTATCAAAATACCTTTTAGATATCCATAAAGTTGGGGCTCTTTGTTAAGCAAATGCACTGCTGCTGTGACATTAATCAATTGTATAACAATTCTTTGTTATATATTTGTTTATATTTATAAGCTACAAAAAAAAGTCGCAGTACAAACATTTATTGAAAAATTGGCTAAAGACGTTCTCAGTAGAGCCTTCCTAAAACAGAAGCTACCTGCATGTCTCACTACCATTACAAATCCCAAATATAAGGATAGTGGGTAGAGCCGTGCAAATAATATACACCGAGAACCACTGACTTGCAGCACAGATACAGCCTGGTATTAAGAAGTTATTTCTACCAAACTGAATACAGATGTTTAGGGCCTGTTGAGCATCATTAGTGCAATAAATGGAAACCTAGCCCTATGCAGAAGGGCTTGGTGCCCCACGGGATGGCCCACTAGTTTGATTATATGTAATAAACTGCTGTAATTACTTATTTTCCTCCTTTATACTTCTGTAATTTCATGCACACCAGTTGAGCTTTCAAATCACCAGCCTTGTAAACCCAAGTGAGAGTTTAGACGACACCCACTGCTTTTTATTGTTAGAAACTACAAATGCCTGCATGGCCTCAGCTCCCTGGTAAAGCATGCTGGAGATTTCAGTTCTTGAATGGGCGGAAATACTTAAGTTGTTCATGTTCATATTACACGGTAGACTTCATCAGATGAGACTAAAAACATTGCTTTGTCCTTTCATCCCCAGCTGTTCTGGAGAAACCATTGGAGAAGAAATCGGGAAGGAACTATGGTCCTCCTGGCACCAAGAGGCTCATCTACTTTATAGATGATATGAACATGCCAGAGGTGGATACGTACGGAACGGTGCAACCGCACACACTCATCCGCCAACACATGGACTATGGTCACTGGTAGGGCTTGCTTATTCTTCTGTGCACTGTCATACACTGTGTGGCCAAACATTTGTGGACACCTGACCATCACATTGATATGAGCTTGGTGAACATCCCATTTCAAAACCGTGGCCATTAATATGTTGGATGAGAACTTGGCAAACAGTCAGCCTTCTAATTCATCCAAAGGTGTTTAATAGGGTTGAAGTCAGGGCTCTGTGCTGGCCACTTGAGTTCCTCCACACCTAACTGGTCAAACCGTGTTATATGGAGCTGGCTTTGTGCACAGGGTCACAGTCATGCTGGAACAGATATGATGTAGGAAGAGAAGACCTGAATCACCCTCAACCTTCCAATCCATCCCAAAGATGTTTAGTAGGGTAAAAGTCAGGTACCGATGTTGGCTGAGAAGTCCTGGATCACCATCAGTGGTCCAATTCATCCTGCAGGCCACTTCAGTTCCTCTACGTCTAACTGGTCAAACCATGTTATATGGAGCTGGCTCTGTGCACAGGGGCACAGTCATGCAGGAACAGATATGATATTGGATGAGAAAACCTGGCTCCCCATGTGAGTTCCAATTCTTCCCAAACAAGTTTAGTAGGGTTGTGATCAGGTACCTACCAATGTTGGATGAGAAAACCTGACTCACAATCAGCATCCTAATTCATCCAAAAGTATTTAATAGGGTTGAGGTCAGGGCTCTGTGCAGTTCAGTGATGGCAAACCTTGGCACCCCAGATGTTTTGGAACTACATTTCCTATGATGCTCAACTACACTGCAGAGTGCATGAGCATCATGGGAATTGTAGTTCCAAAACATCTGGGGTGCCAAGGTTCGCCATCGCTGCTCTAGTTCCTCCACACCAAACTGGTCAAACCATGTCTTTATGGAGCTGGTTTTGTACACAGGGGCACAGTCATGCTGGAAAAGAAAAGGGTCTTCATCAAACTGTTACCACAAGGTTGGAAGAGCACAGTTGTCTAAAATGTCTTTTGTATGATGTAGTAACAGGACCTTCACTGGGAACATCTGAACTCCATCATTTGAAGGGGTCTTGACCATAAAGTGTATGTGCATTTAGGTTATTTATTGAGAGCTTTTGGTGCTTCTGCTACAGCATGGGCAAGCCTTTGGCTTAGCTATGCTGTCATTTATACAGATTTAAGCCCCCTCTGTGGAGATAAGCCAATTTTGCTTTGTTTTGAAGGTATGATCGTACCAAGCTGACCATGAAAGAGATTATGAAAGTGCAGTATGTCTCTTGCATGAACCCCACCTCCGGCAGCTTCACCATCAACCCCCGTCTACAGGTGAGTACCTTCACTAGATTTCCTCCTCGCATGTCACTGTGTAAATGTTTGTATGGCTGGGGTCCCACTTCAACTTCATTATGCCAATTTGGTAATGCAGATTCTAGATTTTTTTAGTTGCATGATGACAATAAAACTCTCCAATGATGACTCACATGGACAGCTGTACTGAAATGGATTTCCTGCATTTGAATGTGTAAATATATTTATCTGAAATGGTGATGGTAAATGTTCTTTCTGCACAGAGACATTTCAGTGTGTTTGCACTGTCCTTCCCTGGCATGGATGCCCTGTCCACCATCTACAGCACCATCCTGACTCAGCATCTTAAAGTGGGCAACTTCCCAGTCCCTCTGCAAAAGACCACCCAGCAACTCATCAACCTGGCCCTATCGCTTCATCAGAAGGTCACTTCCTCCTTCCTGCCCACCGCAATCAAATTCCACTACATCTTCAACCTGCGGGACCTCTCCAACATTTTCCAGGTAAGTAGTGATATCTGTTCCACCTTTCCCCCTCTGTCAACTCCTGTTCATGTCTTTAAAGATGAACTCCAGGGTATTTGAAAATTCTCCCTTAAAACGGGTCTGCACCCACACTGCAAGGAATGACTCCTCATTTAGGTTAAGGCGGTATGGAAAAGTAGATTTACTTACCCCATCCTCTGCTCCTGCAGGCTCCTCTGTTCTCCTAGATTAGTCCCTGCAGCCTTTCCTCCCCCAAGCTCCAGCACTATAAGGTCCTCTGACATCATCAAACCAATTGAGGGCCCATAGCTCTGCATTATATGTGAGGATGCCAAGGACAGTCCACCACCAGAGCAAGGGGGAGCGCCGTCTGCCATGGAGTGGAGGATCAGGTAAGTAAAATTGCTATTACCGTCCCCCTAGAATAAAAAAGCAGTTAACTCCTGCAGTGCGGTCAAGGGAGAATTTTCAGGTT